>AUXK01000133.1:0-13496 GCA_000482165.1 Strigomonas oncopelti | reverse complement strand
ATAGGAAGATAATTACAAATTTGTAAAGGCTACAAAGCTATTTGACACTGATTGGCACGAGACAGAAAAAAGAAGCTGCGTGATGTCGGGAAAACTAATTTTTTTTTTCTTTAGTTCGTTTTTTTTTTCTTTTTTTGTATGAAGGAGCTGACTAGCATGTACAGTTATGGCATAACTGTTGACTGTTATGTGTTAGGGTTCAAGGAAAATAGATTAAAAAGGTAAGGGGAAAATAACTGATAAGAGGAGTATTAATAGAACTATTTACATAATGAAACGAATTTGCTTTTCATTTGATTGTTACTTGATGTTTATTGTTTTGTTTTGTTTTTCGCAATGGGGTGAATGTGTCAATGTGCGTATGTGTGTATGTGTGTATGTGTGGGTGTGTGTGTGCGAACAGAAGTGTGCGGGAGTGTGAAAGTGTAGAAGTATTAAGCCGAGGTACGGTTCGACGTGGACAGGCTCTGCGCTGTCACTTGCTGGCTCACCTCCTCGGCGCCCAGCGTCAGCATCGGCTCGTCGCTCACGTCGGCGACGTGGGCGTTGAAGTCGGTGTCAATGTCTTGGCAGTTCTCGATGCAGTAGTACAGCTTCGCCTTCATCACCTCGAGGCTGCTGTAGTCTGGCAGTTCGATGGAGAAGAAGCACGTCGCCGCGCGCGGCAGGTTCACATCGGGGTCGCCCTGGCAGTTGAACGGGACGACGCGCAATCGGATCGGAAGACGGTCGCGGCCCGACACGAAGCGCAGAAAGAGGCGGCGCTGCGCCGGCGTCGCGTCGCGGAGGGCCTGCCACAGCAACCGCACCCGCCGGTCGTCGGCCGTCAGCCCCTCGAACACGGCCGTCTGCTCCACCTCCTCGACGTTGAAGTCCGCCTTGCCGCAGACACGCAGCTCCAGCTCCTCCGGGGTCAGCAGCAGCAGCACCAGCTCGGGCACGACCATGACCAGCCCGTCCCGCATGCGGCGCAGGTGGAAGTCGAACTCGTGCAGGCGGGTGTCCAGCAGCGCCTTGGCGTACTCTCCGCACCGCTCGTACGTCACCTTGACGTCGCTGCCGTTCCATATGAGCTCCTTCAGCGTGTTGTCGCTCAACTTGGTGACGAAGCGCTCCATTTCGAAGACCTGGTCGAACTGCTCCGCCGACTCCGCGTGGGTCTTGATATTGCTGAACTCCTCGATGCACTGGACGCAGAGCTGGTCCACGTCCTTCAGGTCCTGTATCGTAATCGGGTACCCACACAGGGACTTCCACACAAGCGGCGGGAACGTGAGGCTGAGCGGCTCGCCGGACCGTATGCAGCCACCCATCAGCTTGCCGAGGAACTCGAAGGCAGACACCTCGAGGGGGCTCCTCGCGCCGGCCGCGGGCACGAAGGCGTCGCGGTGGGTGCCGATGTTGTGCACGTGGTTCGGGGTCGGCACGAAGAGCGGCAGGTTGGTCGACATGAGCTCGCGGCACATCTCGCTCAGGTGCTCGCGGAAGGGCCCGCCGATGTCCTCGGCGCCCTCGCCAAGCAGCACCGTGTTCCACAGCCGCTTGCTCGTCTGGAAGAGCTGCGGGTGCTGGTCGGCGACAAGCGAAAAGGTCTGGCCAAACACGGACGCGCGGAAGGAGGTCGGCTGCGCCCGCGCGCGCGCGCGGTTGATCGACAGGCGGAACACCTCCGTCTTGACGTTCGTCTCCTGCAGAATGGTCTCGCCGAGGGAGTGGCGGTACGACTTGAATAGTACCTCACGCAGCGCGAGGAAGAGGCGGGTTGTCACGCTGGCGCTCGTCTTCTGCACCGGGATGAAGGGTATCACCGTCGCCGAGACCAGCATCAGCGCCACGAAGATGGACACGCGCTCGCTCAGCTTCTCGCGCCCCACCTCCTCCACGAGGCGCGGCTCGTGCTGCGCGAGAAAGGCGAGAATCTCCTTGGGGTTGACGTGCGAGAGGCTCCTCCCCGTCGGGTCGCGCGCGAGGAAGAAGGGCTCCACCGCGTGCGAAATCCGCTTGTACGGCAGAAGAGCCTCCTCCGTGTCCTCGTTGTGCACCTGCGGGTGGAGGGCGTGGTACAGCTCCTGCAGCACTGTGCGTCGTTGGCTGGTGGTGTACAGGCGCTCGTTGGCGAAGAAGCTGTCAATCCGCTCGTTCCACGAGTCGCACGTGCCGAGCGCGCGAAAACCGTCGGGCTTGAACTTGAAGAGATCGGAGCCGAAGTTGACCACGACGTTGTTGCCCGCCCGCAGCGAAATGCACGGCACGTAGTACACCTTCCTGGGCAGGTTGCGAAAGCTGCACCCTGTGTTGCCGCCGTTGGCCTTTGCGCTGGCCGAGGCGGAAGCGGAGGTGATGGGGTGGCCGTTGATGGAAAAGGTGAGCTCGCCGGCGCCGAGGTCGAGCGCGCAGCCGATGACGTCGCCGATAATCCAGCGGCGGAACGTGCTGGGTAGCCGCTCCCCGACACCGTTATGCCACCGCACGCGGCGGAAGAGATCGACCGACCACGAGGACGCCGAGTCGCCGACGCTGGTGGACTCCAGCGGCGTGAGGTTCGCGTCGCACACGGCCCAGCCTATCTGCATCAGACCTTGCGAGTGGAGCGCCACCTCGAAGTACCACTGCCCGTCGTGGACGGCCGCGTCGGCCACCACCGTCGAGAAGTCGTTTCCCACATTTTTGATGTCCAGCCCGTTCATCTGCACGCCGTCCATCGGCCGCATCGACACATGCGCGGGGCCGGTGCGCTCCTCCGTGTGCTCGAACGGGTCGGTGTCCTCGACGTAGAACGGGGGGAGCGGGTGCCGCTCCTTCGTGAGAATGTACGCGGCCAGCTCCTGGAACGCGCGCATTTGGTTGTACGGCAGCAGCGAGTCGAGCATGAGATGCGAGGGGTCGAGCGGCATCGAGTTCGGCGGGACGTCAAACTCGAAGTGGGTGGAGCCGAAGTTCAGCATGACCACCTCGTTGGGGCCTAGGCGGAAGAACGGGCAGTACGACACCGCGTCCTCCTCGCGCGTCTGCTCGCCGGTGGCGGCCGCCGCCTTGTTGTTGTTCGCGCCGAACGAAAAGGCGATGCCGCTCGGCAAGCCGTTCACATAAAAGGTGCACCAGTGGCGGTCGAGGTCGAGCACGACCCCCACAATGTCGGCGTTGCCCCACACCGCGCAGCACGTGTCGGTGTTGTCTGTGCTGCCCTCCATCGTGCCAGTGAGGCCGTTGAAGGCGATGGGCACCTCGTCGAGGAACAAGCTCGGCACCGGGTGCTGCTTGTAGTCCTGCGCGACGCCCACATAAATGTCGCCGGCGGTCAGAAAGCGCAGCTCAAAGTACCAGCGCCCCGCGCGGAGGGGGGAGTTGGTCACGAGGGCCGCGGCGCCGCGGGAGGTGCGCGCCGTCCAGACGCGCTCGGTGCTCCACTCGAACTGCACGTGCTGCCCCGGCGACCACTTGCGCAGGCACACGTGCTCTGTGTCTTCGCGGTCGACGTAGAGCGAGCGCTCACGCCCGCGCCGCCGCAGGAACGCCTCGCGCTCCTCGGCCGGCGACAGCACGCGCTGCGACAAGCCCGCGCCGCTTGCGTCGTCGCCGAGGGCCGACCACACACGGAAGGAGTCTTGGAAGGCGACGTAGAACTCGGCGACCACCTGCAGAAAGCGGGGCCGCAGCACGCCGCGGCTGTTCTTTGCCGCAGACTCCTTGTGGCGGTGCACCTGCTCCGCCAGGCGGCGAATGATGTGCACGCCCGACAGGCTGGGCAGCTCCAAGTTGCGCAGGTCCTTGCAGAGTATTAAAATGTCCGCGAGGCACGCCAGGGCGACGCCGCGCGTCTTCCCCGTGTTCACGTACGCGCAGCGCGACAGCTGGTCAAGGCACTGGCTCGAAAACACAAACTCCACCAGCTCCTTCGTCACCTTGCTTCCGCCGTCGAGCACGTTGGCGAGGAGCCAGCGAAACACCAGCATCGCACGCAGCTGCGGGCGGCAGTTGTACACGATGCTCGCCTTGTACCCCCACTGGGCGTTGGAGGCGTCACCGCGGATCTCGAAGAAGAAGCGCGGGAGGATAATGGCAAAGGTCGTCAGCGCGAGCCCCGGAACCTGCGCCACGACGCTCGACGGCGAGGCGTCCAGAGCGAAGGAGAGGGTGAGGTTGCTCTGCCGGCTGCGCGGGTCGAAGTGGACGTGGTAGAGCTGCTCGCCAGGGATGTTCACTTCGTGGACGCACCGCGTGGACGGCTTCAGCGGGTGGGACGATTCGAACTGGAGCATCTTGATGTCGGTGTTGCTGATGTCGAGCAGCGTGCGCATCACGACCGTTCCGGTCGCCTGCATCACCGCTGTCACCGCGCGGCCGCTCACGTCGGACAGCACGGCCGCCTTCAGCTTGTCGCGCAGGGGCACGGAGCCGGAGTGGGCGACGCAGGACACGCAGTGCTGCATCATGGTGCGCAGAAGCACGACATCCTCCTTCGTCGTGCACCGCGTCGGGCCCTCCTTCACCTCCACGGCGTCAACGAGCAGCTGCGTGAGCACCTCCATCCGCCCGTTGTGCACCAGCTGCCGGCAGCAGGCGTGGTGGGCCGACTGCAGAGCGCCGAGCGTCATCTCGCGCATGGCCTTCCACTGTGCAATGTAGTTTTTGGTCGGGTGGTGCACGAACGCCGAGCCGTTCAGCGTGAAAAACTCGGCCTCCTCGTTGTCGTAGCCAAAGTCGAGCTCCGGTACGCACTGGATGGCGTCTTGCGGAACGTCACCGCTGTGGATGCCCTGGCCCTGCGAGGTGCTCACGTCGCCCTCGGCGGTGATGGCGACCTTGCTCAGCGTCTCGTGCGGGGTGCCGTTGACAAAGGTGCCCTTCGGGGAGACGGCGACGAGGTGAAGCACCAGGTGGCTTTTCAAAAACAAAACCGACGCGGTGCACGGCGACGCCAGCTCGGCCACCATCGCCGCCGAGAGCGCGACGTTGAAGACGCGAAAGCCCATCATGCACCCCTTGAGGGACGCCGTCGTGTCGGTGGGGGAGCCGCCGACAAACATGTTGTTGCTCAGCAAGCTGGCCTGGACGCCCGTGCTCTCCTTGCGGCTGTCTTGCGCCAGCCCATCCTTGTACGCGAAAATGCCCTTTTTGGACTGGGTGAAGGTGAAGCGGACAAAGCGGCCGACATCCTCGTGGAGCAGCGGCACAAAGCAGAGCTCTGTGTCGGTGGTGAAGCGCTCCTTGCCGGCCACCGCGTGGATCCGACCAAACTGCAACGTCCCGTCGATGACGCGCGCGAAGAGCAGCACGTTCGGCTTGGGATAAACGTTCCGTGTAAGGGGCTGCGAAAAGACGAGCTGGTACGAGTTGACCTCGGTCAGACGCAGGCTCACATCGAGCGTGAAGTCAGATTGGACCGTCTGCGACGCCTGCACACAGAGGAAGCTACCCGTGTCGAAATAGAAGTGGTCCACCGGCCCCTGTGGTGCCCCGCCGCTGCCACCGCTGTTGCCGCCACCACCGTCGTTGCCGCCGCTTGCGCCGCCGCCGCCGCCGCCCCCGCCGCCGCTGCGGCGCGCCATGTCGCTCGAGGCGTTTTGGACCGTCGAGAAGGAAGAGGAGAGGGCGGACACAGGTGTGTCGCTGGAGTACTCCGTCGAGCTGACCTGCGGGACGGGGCGGCCGTCGTTGCGCACCTCCAGCGGCACGTCCTTGTAGGCGTTGGAGAAGGGCGAGTTGCCTTCGTAAAACGTGTGGGTGTTGCGCAGCGAGGGCAGCGAGCTTTCGTCGATGCTGTAGGTGTCGCTCGGAAACTTTCTCGCGCTTTGCGATACAATGTGCAGACGGCACGTTTCGATGAGCACCTTCTCCAGCTGCACGCTGCGCAACTGGATGTTGTTGTACTGCGTCTCCCACAGGCTTTCGGTCTCCTTCAGCGTTGCTATGAAGGAGAAGGGAAGCTGCAGCACCTTGCGGGTCTGTGAGCGGTAAAGAATCGTCATGAGCTGCGCCTCCGCTGCGAAGAAGTCGCCGCCTATCAGCGAACGGCCGCCGCCGGACAGGTGATCTATTTTTGCCTCTTCGAAAAAGCGAAGAATAAACTGCACCATCTCCTCCGCCTGCTCCTTGTGATGACCCGCATCTTTCTTCGGGAAGTAGCACGCCTCATCCTCGCGCACGACAAGGTCGACGAGACGGAGCGGCACAATGGACACCGTTTCCTCCTCGACCACCTGGCAGATGCCATCCGCGAGCGAGTACGTGATGAGGTTGCCGACGGACGACCACTGCGCGGAGCGCTGGATCACGACGCGGTCGCCCATCGCAGCAAGCCGCGGCGCGCCGCCCAAGATCGCGAGGGCCAGAAACACATCCGGCGTCGCCGTGGCGGACGTGCGAAGTGTCTCGATGAGCCACAGGTGAAGCAGCGGGCTCCACGCGTGCGTTTCGTCGGCGTTCAGGCGCTGCAGCAGGGCGAGCGACAGCCACACCACGCTCTCGGGAATGGCGGCGCAGCGGGCATCGGTGACGTTCACGCACATGCCGTTCGCACGCACCTGGTCCATGAAGGCCAGCGTCAAGTACCTGCCCATGCGGAGAAGCGTGAAGAGAAACGAGGGCTCCTTCTCCTTGAGCACGCCGGTCTGGACGGAATCGAAGAGGTGGCTCGCGGGCTCGACCATGTGCGTCGCAGCAAACCACGCGCACAGCAGGAGACTCTGAAACTCCTCGTCGAGGTGGTTGGGGGTGAATAAGATGGGCACGCAAGACGCACACGCCGCGTCGATCGCCACGCACGGCTCCGTGATACACGCATCGCGCGGCACGGTGACGAGGAGCTGCAGCACGGTGATGGTGTGGCGCAGCGAGCTGACGGCGAGTCGCGCGGCGGCAGGCAGCATCGCAAGCACGCGCGCGAGCTGGTCGGCGAGGAGCTTCAGCATGGAGCCCACCGGCTTCATGATGTCGAGTATGCTCTGCGTCAGCATGAGCGAGTTTTCTGCCGACACGATTTTCCGCTGCAGGGAGCAGGAGTCGGCCAGGCGCAGCACGGCCCGCAGCGAGAAGACGCGGAAGGTGTCCCACACGTCGCATGCGAAGCCGGTCTTTGGGTGTGTATCCAAGCCGCACGAAAAGTCGCTGAAGAGAAAAGGGTCGCTGCCAAAATTGACTCGCACAAGGGCGCGGCCGTCGAAGCCCAGCAGAGGCGAACGCGCGGGGGCGCCGGGCGCGTCGGTGGACGCGATGACCTTACCGTTCCGGGTCCAGAAAACCTGCTTTCTCTCCCAGTTCCACCCGCACCCGACCACGTCGCCGTTGGCCAGCGTGTACCCGGTCACGCGGCACTGCGTGCTGCCCGTAAACAGGAGGCCCTCGTCGCACTGCAGCGCCACCGACCCGCTATCCCACCCCGGTAGGCGAGAAATACTGTAGTCGGGGGGCCCAACGCCGACGCTGAAAGAGCCCCCCGACTTGGTGTCGATCAGCAGCACCTCGAAGTAGTAGACGGTCGTCCGCTTTTCGGCCTCCCACACGCAGGGCGCGGCGCAGCAGCTGCGGCCGCTGAGCGACTGCACAAGCCGCCCGGTCTTGTCAACACTCACGGTCTGCGCGCACTGCGCCTGAGTGAAGGTGACGCACCGGAGGGCGGTGGGCAGATTGCCGTTGCACCGCTTAATGACCGACGCGTTGAGGTCGATCGAGTTCTCCAGAAAGGTGTGTAGCACCCTCACCACGTTCGGGCGAATGCTCTTGATGTCAATCGTTCGCCAGTCGGCCACCGCCATGGCCATAAACAAGTGCGCCCACAGGCGGCGCCCTTTTGGCTTTTCGAGCGCGCACTGCTCCACGACAATATCCCACAGCTGGAAGAAGGCGCTCTGGATTTGGAACATCGCCTCATTGGGGCAGCACTCCACGCCGTGCGCGTAGTGCCAGCCGTAAAACGACTTGGTCATGACTGGCAAGATGAGCGCCGCCAAGGCGCTGCTGACGCGCGCCTCGTTGCACAAGTCCTTGAGGAGGATCATGCCGGAAAGCCGGTACCTGGCCTTCTGCACGCGCTCGTCGATCGCCTCGGCGAGCGTGTCGCTGCTGATGCCGCTCTCTACAAAGCCAATGATGTTGGAGCACACCTTTTTGAAGTCGTCGGACTCCTCCTGCGTGGAGATGAGCGTCTTCAGGAGCTTGATCTGCTTCCAGTTGTGAAACATCTTTTTCCACTTTTGCTGCTCCGACATCGACGACGACGATGATGACGATGACGACGACAAGGACGGCTTTTTGTGGTCCGCTGACACAACGCGGCCGCGCATGTCGGAGTGCACCTGCGGCTCGCTGCCGCTGCCCTGCCGCCCGCTGCCGATCTCAGTCGTGGTGGTGGTTTGGTGGAAGCAGAGCTCGAACTGGCTCAAGAAGTTGGCACGGCCCTCGACCTGGGACACGTAGACGGGGCTGATTTGGCGCTGTGACAAGGTGTTGGAGCGTATCTTGCGAATGTACTCGTACAGGCTCTCCAGCGACGGCCGGTCCGCCTCCTTCAACTTGGGCGTGGGCAGTGTGAGGGCGCACAGCGCCGCCATAATCTGGCGCTCCGCCGACCGGAGAGACTCGTCGCGCACCACGCGGACGGCCGCGTTGTCGCCCTTGAGCAGCTCGTCAAACGCCCTCGACAGCGGGCCGACGCCGGCGGCGAGACCCTTCACCAGCGTGTCGCGCTCTGTTCCTTCGCGGCGGTGGCCGCCGCAGAGCAGCGGCAAAAACGACACGCCGTTCTTCGTCACCATTTCCGACAGCGTGTCCAACTTCGGCGACGTCCCGAGCAGCGAGCACCCGATCAAGCACAGCGAAAAGGTGAAGGCCGTCTTCAGCTCGTACACCCACACCGGCACCACCTGCGTGCTGTCGGCGAGGGTCGAGAGCGAGTTGCGGCACGTCTGCATGTGCCGCGAGAGGGTGGACTGCGCTTCCATCGGCAGGAGGGGCAGCGAGAGGGTCAGCGACGGGAGGAGGGTGCCGATGAGACTGAACTCCAGCGCGTCGTACGGCGTCATGGCCGCCGCGTTGTTCTGACGAATCGCCTTGACAATCGCGACAAGGGTGTTGTTGCTCGACTTGAGCAGCGTCTTGGTGTAGCGCACCAAGAGGTTGAGAAACGGGTCCGACTTCGCGGTGTCGCACGCACGGGAGAAAAGGTGCTCTTGGAACACCTCCAAGCAGCGACTGACCGGCAGGAGGGGCGAGCGGTCGTGCGTCACGAAGGTCCTGTTCAGCTGAAAGGTCGACTCTAAAATAAGCGCCGTGTACAGCTGCTGCGCCGCCTCGACGGACTCCAGCGCGTAGGGAGACGTGTACAAGGACCGGTAAAACTCGGTGAGACATTGGAACATGACCTCCTCCGTCTCGCTGCGCTTCTGCGCCGCGTGCGAGCGCACGAAGCCGATGCGAACCGCGTTGTTCAAAAAGCACCGACAGCACATGCGCGCCAGCCCGATGCAGGTCGACGCGCGCTCAAAGGCGAAGCGAAAAAGCGCGTCGCGCACGAAGGGCGCACTGGCGTCGTCTGTCTCTCCCGCGCCGTCCTTCTCTGCCGCCCTGTCGCCCGTATTGTTGTTGTCGGCAACGGCATGACCGTCACTGCTCAGTGTCGCAAGCGCATCGTCCATGGTCGGGTAAAAGCCACCCAACTCTTCGTGCAGCTTCTTCATGTCGCCTTGCAGTCGCAGGAACAGGTTGGCGTGCAACAGCTTGCAGAGGCTAGAGACCATCTCCTGGTCTCCGAGCACCCTCGCGCGCTTGGCGAGCTTCAAAAGCGCGGGCACGAGGCCGGTGTGCGCGTCCATGGCAAAGGTGGAAATGCCACCGAGGTCCCACCAAATAACTTGGTCGGCCAGATAACGCTCCGACTGCAGGAGCTTCCCGACAGATGCGGCGGAGTTGAGGAGAATCGCCTTGCCGCACGCCCACAAGGTCTCGTAGGAGACCGTGGCGCTCAGTGGCAGTATCAGCTCGGTGTGCACCTCCCACATGATCAGCTGGTTCGCCTCCTTCCGCGTGGTGCAGCAAATCAGAATGGAGTCCTTCTCCCTGTTGTACGCGATGCCCTTGAGGTCCCACGCGGACGACAGCTCGGTGCGGTTCTCGTACATGAGCTGAAGTGTCTCGGCGTTGTAGTAGAACAGCGTCAGGCACGGTCCCGTGGTCACTGTCGCGACGCACAGAAAGGCGGGCGTGGCCGCGAAGTGCACGTCGCCGGCGTCGCACGCCTGCGACAGGGGCAGAAAATCAGAGATCGTCGGCACGTCGTTGGGCGCCACCACGGGCAGCTGCTTCACCGGCGACCAAAAGTGCGCCCCGTGGGGGAGAAACGTGTGCTGGGCCTGACGCGAGTAGTCGGCGACGACGTAGCCGCCCCGCTCGTTGATGGGGAAGTAGCCAATCAGCCCCTCCTCGGACGCGGCGTCGAGCGAGCGGCGTGCGTCGCGCATCGACTCGGTGCGCGTGCGGGTGTGGCTCCAGACGCGCACCTCTGCCAAGAAGCCTGTGAACGAGCGCCCCAGCACGCACTTGGCATCGCGTATCGCCTCCGGGGACACCAGCGCGGTGCTGCGCGAGAAAAAGGTGTGGTCCACCGACAACTCCCACGCCACGCCCGTGTAGTTGAGGACGACGTGCCACCACCGCTCGCAGGCCGTCAGCCGCCCTGGCACGGTGACGCACGCGAAGGAGGCGCCGAGCTGCGGGGTGCGCGAGCCGCCCCGCCACACAAGGCCGTCGCGCGACGGCTCCACCTCAATGAGCACCTCGTCCACCGTCTTGTCCCCGATGGACACCACGACCTGCGTCTCCTTCGTGTTGCGCGGGTACACCCACAGCTCAATGCAGAAGGGGTGGAAGCGCTCCTTGAGCGACACGCGACCGAGGGAAACCGACGAGGACGGGGTCAAGAAAAGCGACTTTGGAATGGCGCTCTTGAGCGCGGCCTGTCGCTGCAGAATGTGCGCGCTGGTCACCGCCATGTCGCACTGCCCACTGAGCACGATGCTCAGCGGTGCGGCCACGGCGTAGCAGAGGCGCTGCACCATGTTCGTCGCGTTGACGCAGATGAGGCAGTAAAGCGCGTCCTGGCAAACCGAGAAGCAAAACTGGAGCGAGCTGTTGCCGATTACCTCCGTGTGAATGCAGAGCAGCGAAGCACGCTCCTTGACAGCGCTGTCGCTGCTGCTGCTCGCTTTGCCAGGTGGCACCAAGTGCTTCTCGCTGAAGTGGAACCGCCAGCAGTCGCCGGTGCGGCCGAGATCACGCTCGACGAGGACACCACTCTCGCTTCGATGCACAATGCTCTCATCCGGCAGCAGCGGCACCGTCTTTTCCTCCATCTTCACGAGCCGTGTGCCCAGCATGCCCAGCTGGTTGAAGTGGATTAGGGTGGATCCGCCCACGACCGCGATTGCCCCGTCTGCGCAGTTGAAGCAGCGCACCTTGCGGCGCCGGCTCTCGGGCGGAAGCGGAAACTCGCAGCAGCGAGGAAGAAAGCTGTCGGTGGAGAAGTGCGCCGTACCCGTGTAGAGCGCAATCGGTGGCGGGCTGTACTTCCCGCTCTGGGGGCAGGTGGACTGGGGCAGGTTCATGCAGAACACTAGCGCACTGAGGTGCTCGCTGCGCACCGCCAGGTCAAAGAGGGCGGTCATGAAAGTCTCGTCGGCACCCTGGCACAGGCTGTCAAAAGATGTGATGGCGCGAAAAATCTCAAGACAGGAAGGCCCTGAGGCGAACTTCCAGTCTACTTGACGCAGGCCGTCCAGCACGCCATCGCGCGGGTCTTCACCGTAGCTAGCAGCGAAAAGGAAAACGGTTTTGAAAAGCTTATTTCCCGTGTCGTGTGTGGCAACAGAGGACATGAAGAAGTCGATAATCGTGTTCAGTCTCGCACGTATGCGCTCGGAAGCCACCAACGAGTGCTTCGACCGTAACGACTTTTGAAGAAACAAATCTTCCATGTTGCTTGACTTCTTGTGGCTTTCTGCCACGAGCAGCTGCACAAGCTTGCGCGCGTAGCCGCGGGAGGCCGCCAGGTGGTCCGTCGAGAAAAGAGGGACGTTTGGGTCATCAAGCCAAGAGGGAGTGACGGCACATGAGGTCGAGCTGCTTGGACGTCCATGATCTTCGTCATCTATGACATCGGCAATGCTGAGAAGTCCCCAGTCGCCCGTGCCACCATTCATGGCAACGTCAAAGAAAAGAGAACAGTAAGAAAAAAACAGAAAAAAAAAAAAAAAGAGAAAAAACGAAGGTTCAACACGAAACGAAATAGATTAATAAATAGAAAAGAAAATGTTGTGGTAATTACAAATTAGTAAAGTATAAAGAAGAGTATATTTTGTGTTAACGCTTACACGCACAGTACCTCTGCGTACTCCCTGCTACACTATTTCGTTTGTTGGTCTTTTTTATTTTTTCTTTCAGCGAAACAACAGTAACTGCGCACACAACGCCGAAAAAAGCAAATAAGAACAGAAAAACAGAACAAAAGGGGGGAGAGGGGGCGAGAAGGTGAGTAAACACATATACATTACTACGCATGTTTTTAAATGCTGGTGGGGAAAACGAACAAATAAAAGAAATGTAAACACATGTCAATAAAGTGTAGCAAAATAAGTAGTACACAAAAAATATATGTATATGGACAGTAATATATATTGTAAGTATGCATATATACATATATGGGGAGCAGGTGACAGTTTACTGTTGAGCTTCACCCAGCATGCCCTCTGCAGACGAAATTAAATACCTTTTGATTTCCTCCACTTTGGGTGGTACACTGAGCTGCTGCACAGAAACATATAAAAGCGAGCACGACGCCAAAAGGGAAGCTAATGCTGAAGACTCCGGAAAGAGGCAGTACGTATTATCATATACAAAATCTAGCAGAATAAGGGCTATTCTGCCAATCTCTTCCTTGTGGTGGCTAACTTCTTCCGACACTTCTGAAAGTTTCTTCAGATGCGCTCGCAGGCAAGATTCGGGTAGGATAATCCGTGCTTTTATCTGGTGCAACAAAAACAACTCCGTGGCCACCAAATCGGGGTCTTCGTTTTTACTAACACAAGAAGGAATGCAGGACTCATTGCGCTCCTTCAGTGCGTACAGGAAACAAGCGTGCGCCTGAACAAGCGCTAGAACACCGAGGCTAAAACTATGGCAGACACGAAAGTAGACAATAATGGCATGACGAACCGTCGCAGTCGAAGCCCCGTCGATTGCACGTATGAGTCCCACTATTTCATTCTGCTGAGCTGAGTCTACGCTAGGTGAAACCTCTGTCACAGACATATATATATTCGAATACAATTATCGATACTACTAATTGCACTAAATATAAAATAAAAGGTGTGCAATGAGGACGTCAAAAAAAGCGCAAAGCGGAGCTAGAAAAGAAAAAAAAAAAAAAAAAAAGAAGAGAGAGAGAAAAGGTAAGGCAATACACAATTAAAAAGTAAAAAACAAACAATAACACACGTAGCGGCGAC
>AUXK01000132.1:0-13523 GCA_000482165.1 Strigomonas oncopelti | reverse complement strand
TAGGGAATAATGATAAATGAATAGAGGGAAAAGGAGAAAGAGAGAGAGAGAAAGAGAAAGTAAAAAAGAAAAGAGGTATTCGTTGAACCAAAAGACAATTCGGAGGAAACAAGAAAGAAAAAATGTGCACAGACCACTGCTTCTGAATAATACAATTGCGCTCTCGCAACTATTAATAGCAATTCTCGTTTTCGTTTGTTGTGTGGTTCTCACTTTTAATGTGTCTGTATGTGTATTTATACATTTTTACATCCAACAAATATAGTAAAAGTAATTTATTTTTTTTTTCTTTTGAAGAAGTAAAGACCTTGAAGAAAAAAAAAAGTAGTATTTACATCGTCTCTAGTATGTGTGTTTTGATATACTTATCACCGAATATATGAAAACAAAAATATGGTTGGTCCTACTGCGCCAACAACAAAAAAAAATATATATAAATTACAGCGGTATTATTTTTTTTTTCCTCTACTCTTTGTGTGGTACTTGTCTTTGTGTTTGTGTTTGTGTTTGTTTGTGTAGATGTGTGTGTCTCTGCCGTCGACTAGTAGTTCAGCGAGACCAAGCACGCCACGCCGCGCTCCACCCAGAAGGAAGGGTCGCGCTTCGTCGAGATTTCGATGGGGAGCACAAAGTTGGTCGAGTGGCCGGTGGTGCTGAGCGTGCCGGCGCGGGTGAGCGTCTTGTACACCGGGCAGACGTAGTCCTTCGGGTTGGGCTTACGCGACTCAATGGGGTCGAGGTGGATGATGGGGATGTCCACGTACAGCTCCTTCGGCCGCGACTCCTCCAGCGACTTGCTCGCGTCGTCCCAGCGGGCGCACTCCATGTAGAGGCCGTAGATCAGCGCGCCCTTCGCCGGCGCCTGCGCCGTCTTGGGCAAGATCTCGCGGTCGAGGATGACAAACCCAAAGGAGATGGTGTCGATCGCCTTCTGCACCTGGCGCGCGTAGTTCTGCAGCGTGCCGGTGAGGAAGGCCTGCGGGAAGAAAAAGCCACCGATCCAGTACGCCTTGGGCGAGCCCTCGTCGTACCACGTCTGGATGAACTGGATGCGCCGCACGAGGTCGTCCACCCAGCTGGAGAGCGGCTTGAGCGAGGGGTAGGCGAGCGCAGCCCAGGCGGCAGGCACGCGGTTGACAAAGAAGCTGGAGCCAACAGCCTCTAACTCGGTCGACATGCCCACCTCGCCCTTGACTGCCTGCCTAAACTCGCCCAGATTGCGGTGGATGTAGCTCAGCAGCTTGTTGTACCGCCCCGCCTCCTGCACAATCACGGTGTTCATCGACTCCTCGTAGCACGTGGGGTACTTCGCCGTGAAGGCGGCGATGTCGAACGGCTGCGGCAGCCTCGCGCGAATGTCGTCCGTCGTCGCCAGCAGCTGCTCCTCGCGCGTCTGCGCCGCGTCGCCGGCGCCGCCGAGCGAGATGAGGGTGAGCACCGCGGTCAGGATGCTGTCCGTCGTGTTGCGCGCCGAGGTGATGTCGGCGTTGCCGTGCAGGCCGAAGACCTCCGGCTGCGGGTTCAGCGGCCACGCGTTGACGGCCTCGATGTAGTACGCCTTGCTGCCGGGCTCCAAGGTGCGGTAGATGCCCGAGGGCGAAAACTTGTAGCCGACCTCAAGCACCTCCGGCCGCATGTAGTGCTGGATCATCGTCATGAGGCAGCGGCGGTCCCAGTCGTCCGTCACGCGGCCGCCGTAGTTAATCTCGCCGGTGAGGAAGGTCAGCACATCAAACGAGACGGTCTCGTACATGCACAGAAACTTGCGCAGCTGCAGCAGGCAGACCTTGCGGTCCGAGTCGTTGAACTCGTAGGCGATGTTGAACCCGAGCGAGCCGAACTTGCGCCGCTCCTGTATGACACCGTGGAAGAGGCACAGCGAGAAGACCATCTTCTTGAAGTCGTCGGGCTTCACGTCGCACTCGAGGTCCTCTGGGGTGAAGCCGTAGTACGAGCGCGTCACGTTCGCGCGCAGCCCCATCGGTGGCTCGTTCGTCATCTTGACCGAGCTCTGCAGCACGGCGACGGGGAAGGAGGAGGAGGGCATCGAGGTCAGCCACAGACGGAAGTCCCTCTTGACCGTCTCGGGGCTGAAGCCCTCCACGATGGTTTCGAGCATCGGCATCCACGACGTCGCGAGGTGGCAGTTCTGCAGCAGCACCCACTGCCCCTTCTCGCGCGAGTTGTTGATCAGCTCCTCCGCCTTGCGGCCCTGCCCCTGGCCGAGAGAGACCTTGTCCAGCTTCTTTGTCATGTTCATCGACTCCGCAAACCGCAGAAGGTCGTTCATCGGGTCAGACCCGGGCGAGTTGATGAAAATGAGCGGCGTCAGGCAGTCACTGTCCTTGTAGGCGTCCATGAGATCGAAGGTCGGCACCACGATGTACCGCTCGCCGATGTAGTGCTTCACGAAGGTCTGAATGGCCGGCGCCACCTTGTCCATCCGGAAGCAGCGCGTTACGATGAGCCGCGCCATTGGCGTCTCCTTTTCCTTGAACGGGGTACACAGCGGGAACGCGTTGGCCTCCTCAGAGTCGAAGAGCTGCTTGTAGTGGTCAATGTTCTCCGTCACGTGCTGCGCGAACCCGTGGAAGATGTCCAGATGGTGCGACACAAACTGGATCTCGTTCCAGCTGCTCTCGGTCAGCCACTCGGGGGCCGGATTCGCCTTCGCGTCCGTCAGCGACGCCGTCGGGCCCGTCAGGAGATAGCGGTACTCGTGCTCGTTGATGTCGCCGCGCAGCTTGATGATGCTGCAGCAGAGGTAGAAGGAGAAGGTCAGCTTGTGCTTCTCAAAGAGAGACCGGCACACGTTGCAGTAGAAGGAGTAAGTGAAGTAGTTCATGAGGTTGCCGATGCGGGCGTCCACGTCGTCGGCCTTGTCCGCATTCGCGATGCCGTTCAGAAACAGATTAATGAACCACTGCAGCGAGAACTGGTACATCGGGTCGATGATGGACAGCTGCGACACGCAGAAGAAGAGAAGCGAGCCGCGCTCCGCGTGCGGGCGGTACTTGTTACGCGTCTCGTCAATGACCTTCTCCGTCTCCTTCGCCTTCTGCAGATCCTCGTTGATCTCGGTGGACTTGATCTTGCTCTTCTCAAGCGTGATGATGAGCTCCTCCTGCTCCAGGATATCACCCTTGGCCTCCTCGAGCATGCGGAGAATGTTGTCCTGCAGCTCCTTCAGCTCCTTGCTCTTCTCGGCGTTGTCGCGCGTCAGCTTCTGCTTCTGCTGCTCCAGGTCATTGCGCTCCTTCTCAACCGTCTTGCCAAGCAGCTGGTCCTCGAGCCCGCTCAGCGTGATGAAGAAGTTGAGCAGTGACACGGTCACAATAGCCTCGGGCGTGTAGGACGGGTTGGGCAGCTTGGTCGTCATGTAGAGTCTGAAGTTCTTGTCATACGGAATGGCACTGTCGCCGATGCGAATGTGCGGCGTGCTGCCAATGAGAAAGATGTTCTTGAGCAGCACCGGCTCCAGCGCCGCCTCCAGTGACTCGCCCACGTTCTCCAGCAGGCACGGGAGGCCGAGCCGAATTGAATTTTCGATCGTCTTCATGAACTTCTCGTTGGAGGCCTTGCAGACCTGTAGGTTGTCATCCCTGTGGATCTGGCGAATCCACGCGTTCGCCTGCCCCTGCGGATCGATCAGCAGCGGCCAGCAGCGCGAGTGCGACATCACAATCGCGTTTTCCGTCGACGTCGCGTCGGTTGGGAGGCCGCAGATCTGCCACTCCTGAATCTTGACCGGGTCGCCCAAGGTCGAGACGAGGTCCGCGTGCTCGCTCGTGGGGATGTCCAGCGAGTGCAGGTGCGCCGTCCACGTGGTCAGCAGCTCTTTGCGGTACGGCGCCGTCAGCGGCCCGCAGTAGGCCACCGTGGCGGCCGCGATGAGCATGTCGCCGATGACGCACGTCTCCTGGATCTTGTAATCGCGGACGAGCTGCACCCAGCGCGTCTTTTCGCCGCCGAGGCCGTCGATCAGACGGGAGGCGCGGTTCAGCTTAATGCTCGTCTTCTCCATCTCGTTCTCGAGCGCCGTCTGGGTGTCGGTGGCATCCGTGTACTCCTTCTCCAGCGCTGCCACCGCGGCGACCACCTCGTCCAGCGTCGCACGGGTCTCGCGCAGCGCCTCCGACACGGTCTGCAGCTCCACCTCGGCCGTGCTCAGCCGCACGCGCAGCGGCTGGATCTCGCGGTTGACGAAAAACCACTGGTACATGGCACGCACCCACAGGCACATGGCCATGCAGGGCACAGAGACGGAGCGCACCTTCTCGGGCTGGAACTCCTCGTTGTCAAAGTACACCTTCACCTTCTCAATGAGCGGCGTGTCCATCGCGTCGCGGTTGAAGCCGCCCTTGTCGGCCGGCTGCACCATCAGGTCGAGCAGCTTGTTCGCGTCCTTCATGTACGACTTGGCGCAGAGCCACCAGTCGGGCACCTTCTTCGCGCCGGCCGCCGGGGCCACGTAGAACTCCTTGGGGCAGTTGCCAAAGGTCAAGAGCAGCGCGACGGCCTCCATCACGTACTGGACGCCCTTCGGCGGGTTCTGGTACTTGTTCAGCTCTGAAATCTCGGACGCCTTAATTTTTGACAGCACCTTGACAGCCTCCGCCAGCGCGGGCTCGGCCTCTGCCAAGCGCTCGGCACACTCGCGGCGCATCTTCGCGCACTCCTCGGCCTTCACCGTCGCCTCGCTCTCCTCGTGGCGCGCCGTCGTTTCCTTGACGGCCGCGTTCTTGCGATCCACCGCGAGGCGCTCCATGATGTGCTGGATCTCCACCTTCTTCGTCTCGAGGAGGGGCTGCTTCTCTTTCAGCTGCGCCTCCAGCTCCGCCACGCGCTCCTCCGTGCCGCGCAGTTTGTCAAGACCGTTCTCGAGGCGGCTGCGCTGACACTTGATGAACTCCCGCTTCGTCGACTCCATGGACGAGAAGTTCTGCAGCAACGTGAGGTACGACGTCGGCGTCACGTAGGAGCGGCGCCGTGTCTCGACGAAGAAGCGCTCCGTGACGGTGGCGGCGGAGAGGTGGAACACCTTGAAGCTCTCAGACAGCTTCTCCTCCATCTCCTCGGACACAGGGTTGGAGCTCTTCTCCAGCTCCGCCTTGGCGACGGAGGCGAGCGCCATCGCGGGCCAGTCGGCGAACCAGTCAATGGTGCAGCACGCGATGAACGAGGGGAACATGCGCATGCGGGTGCGGAACTCCTCTCCAATCGGCGAGAAGGCGAGCACGACGTGCAGGTTGGTGCGCACCTCCTTGATAAACCGCGCGTACACGGACACCTTGGTCGTCGGCAGTCCCTCCATCGCGCAGACGCCGCGGAACTTGTCGTTGATGAGCTCCAGGTCCTGGTCCTCGAAAACGTTGGGGATGTCACCGGTGGACAGGAGGCCCGCCACATCCTCGATGAAGGCCGAGTGCACCAGCTGCGTGTCGGAGATTAGCAGCGTCTGCTTCTTGTCGTCCTTGCCGCACTCCAGCATGAGCTTCGCCATGCACTCGCGCCACTCCTTGAGGCCAAAGCTCTTCGTGATTTCCACCGTGAACACCTCCATCTCCGCGATGAGGAAGCACGCCAGGCGCGTGAGCGACTTGCGGCCGGAGCCGCCAATGCCCAAGAGCAGGCAGTGACCGTTCGGCTGCACCAGCACCCGCATAATGCGGCACACGTGCTCGATGGCGTCCAAGAAGAGCACGAGACTCATCGGGGTTTCGTTCTCGGCGTTGTAGTTCTCCAGCAGCTCTTGGAACTTCTTGGTGAGCACGTCCATGTCGGTCACCTGCTCGTAGGCGCCGGTGTTGGAGAGCGTGGTCGAGAAAATGAGTCGCTCCGCGTTGACCAGCTCCGCGTACGGCTTCTCCGCCCCCATCGCCTGCAGCTCCTCGTCGAGCAGCGCGATGAAGCTGGCCTTGTCCGTCTCGTCGACGAGGCGGTCGTAAAAGACGCGCTGCGCCTCGTGCATCCAGAGCCTGACAAGCGTCTCCGTGTTCGGCACCGTCTTCGCGTCCATCTTGTACAGCTGCGGGAACACGCGCATCACATCGCGCATGTTGAAGGAGTAGTGCACGTGGGAGGGGGTGGGCAGGAAGATCTTGGAGCACTTGGCAAAGATGCGCAGCGTGCTGTCCACGAGCTTCTGGCCGAACTCGGCGATGCCGCCCGTGATGCCGCCCTGCTGCATGCCGGAGGACAGGATCGTGTTGAGAATGTCGCGCTTCGACAGGTCCGACATCTCGGGGAAGGTGATGTAGTTGAAGAAGCGCATGAAGCGGTTCGACAGCAGCGAGCGGCCACCGCCGGGGGGGCCCATGCCAATCACCAGGGAGGTGTCGATGATCGTGTTGAAGCGCGGGTAGCCGGCGAGGGTGTAGAAGCCGCCCTGGCCGAGCAGCTGGCGCAGCAGCTCCACCGGTGGCTGCGCGCCGTACTGCTCCTTCTGCGGCAAGTTGACGTCGTCGATGAAGACGAGAAAGTGCTTCCCGGCCGGCGCGCCGTACACGTTTGTGCGGCGCTTGTCGAACTTGGCCATGAGCGAGTCCTGCAGCAGCGTCGCCTTGGTCTGGGCCGAGAAGGTGAACGTGAGACCTAAGAAGTTGCCCGGCATGCCACCACCAACGACGAGTCGGGAGACTTGCACCGACTTGCCCGTGCCGGTCGGACCGACCGCCGCCACGTTCACCTTTTCGTTGAGCAGATGGCGGAGAACGTAGATCTGGCGGGTGTTGTCGACCGTGGGCACGATGATGTTGTCGAACTTGGACCCGCGCGCGATCTCGAAGGCGGGGCGCAGCTCGCGCCAGTGCACCCACCCGGAGGCCTGCGTCTCTTCCTCCTGCCCGGAGTGATACTGGTAACAGAAGTCGTACAGCGTCGCGGTTGTGGTGGTGGCGGACTGGTTCTCCTCGAAGTTCGGTAAGTACCGCGCGTGGTCGTGGGCGCGGGCCATCTGCAGCAGCTTGTCGCTGAAGTGCACGCGGCTGGCGTCGTCGCACGTCGCGCCGACGCTCCACACAAGCGAGAAGAAGAAGAGCGGCACGATGGCCTCGTCGAGGACGGCCTGGCGCTCTGGGCTGAGCTGCGGCACCGACTTGGGGCCCTCGAAGGAGCGGATGTAGCCTTGCATCATGCGGAAGAAGGACCCGACAAGCCCGCTGTGGGTCGAGGCGACGTACTCACGCAAGTTCTCGCGGACGTAGTGCGCCATCTCGTCCAGGTACGTGTTGGCCAAGTCCTTCAGGTCCCCCGCGTGCGACTTGAGGTCGCGCGGCAGCGTCGCCGTCCACGTCTCCACGGAGGCGCTGGTCGGGACGCACGTGGAGGGGTCCAGGTAGATCATGCCGCAGCGCGAGACGGTCGCCGGCGACGCCACGGCGAGGTCCTCCACCTCGAACATCATGACCATGTCGCGGTTCATCTGAATGATCTCGCCGGACACGAGGCACAGCTTCTTGTTCTCGTCGAGGACGGTGTTCATCGACTCGATCCAGAGGGCGTCGACCGGACCGTCGAAGAGCACCCAGTGCTTGCCGATCTGGTCGCCCTCGTCGCCGTACTTGGCGGCGCGGCGAAAGAGAATGCACAAGATGCCATCCTTCCATTCGCCGTTCTCGTCGTAGGCGCCGTAGAGCTGGTCCATCGTCACCGCCTTGGGATTGCAGATGTGCGTGTACACCTTCATGAACTCCCTCGCGCCCATGTCCTCGCCGCCCGCCTGCTTCGTCGCGCACTCCGACAGCGCGTTCTGCAGCGAGGTGAAGGCGGTCGTCTTGCCGCCGCCGGTGGGGCCGACCAGCATGAGACCGTGCCGCAGGGTCGTGACGTCGTAGAGCTGCAGGCACTTCTGCACAAACGCAGGGACAGGCTGCAGCGTGCGCTTCACAATGTCGGACTCGAGCGACTCGACGATGCGGCCGTAGTCTGTCTGCGGCAGGTCGGTGCCGGGGAAGAGGTCGCTGATGATGCCCTCGAAGAGCACAATGTCGTCCTTGAGGAACTTGGGCACGTTAGAGTCACGCAGCGCGCGCAGCAGCAGCACGTCCTCGTCCTCGTTCGGGTTTTCGCGCTTGTTCAGTCCGGCTGCCGAGATGACGGTGTTGACGGCACGCATACCAAAGTCGTAGTGGTCCTGCGACGACAGCTGCTCCGAGCTGAGCTTGAAGGTCATGACCATCTTCTGCGCGAGCGCTCTCGCCTTCTTGTAGCCGTACGAGAAGAGCCGGATCTCGCCAATCATGGCGTAGTCGGGCACCATGCACGCGACGGGGCGGAAGAGCACTTTCAGGTTGTCCGGCAGCTCCGTGCGGCCGGCGTAGCCGGGGTTCATCGTGATGAAAATGGCGTGCGTCGGGTCGACCACGATGTCGCTCCCTTCGAAAAGGATGCGGTACTGCTTGGTGAGGCACGCCTGCTGCAGGTCGGTCACCTGCTGCGCGACGACAGAGAGCACCTCGACGTCGATGCGGTTGAACTCATCGAAGCACGCCCACGCGCCAGTCCACGCGAGGCCTTTGAAGAACTTGGCCATCGAGAGGTAGGTCATGCCCTCCTGGCAGTTGAACACGACGCACTGCTTCGCGAGGGCCTTCGCGAGATCCTTGGTCGTCTCGGTCTTGCCGGTCCCCGCGGGGCCGGCCGGCGCACCGCCGAGGCACAACGCCAGCGCCCCGGTGAGCGTGAGGTAGATGCGGTCCGTCAGCGGGGTCACGACGAGGCGGCCCGTGTTGCCGAGGTACTCGCCGCCGTAGACGAAGTGCGCGTCGACCTGGCGGATGTGGCAGAAGTGGTCCGAGTGGTCAAAGTAGAAGCGCAGCTGCTTCATCCACTCAAACGACTGCGTGTTCGACACGCCGAGCGTCCTCATGTTGCTGATCGTGTCCTTCGCGTGCACCTCGATCGTGATGAGCGCGCCCATGTTAATGCGCTGCACGGGCGACAGGGGCGACTGCACGACATCGACGAGCTCGAAGAGCTGCTTGTCGAGGAGGTCGTAGAAGGCGTCCACGTTGCCTTTCTGCGTCAGTGACTCCTCGCACCCTTGCGTCCAGAAGACCTGCGCAACGGCGATGACGACCTGGGCGGGCCAGTCAAGCACCCACTTGGAGCGCTCCGTCGACAGGTAGACCTCGTACGACTGCTGGAGCTGGCTGTGCACGGCGGTCTTCATCAGCTTCTCGACGGCCTGCAGCCACACCTCCACGTTCCCCTCCGGCGTGAGCGGCGCGGCGGCGGGCAGGTGCTCGCCCTCGACGCTGTAGTAGCCGACGATCTGGTTCTTCTCGTTCCACTCGAGGCGGTTGATGAACTCGAACAGCTTGGAGATGTTGCCGTCGATGCGGCGCACCTCCTTCGCCTGCGACAGAATGTCAAGCAGCTCCTCGTCGGAGAGAAAGTAGAAGCGCGGGAAGGCCTGGCGCTTGTCGGCGAGATAGTCGTTCAGCCCACGCTGCACCTCCTCGAGCGTACGGTTCGCTTCGCGCAGCTGGTCGAGCAGCTTGTTCGTGCCGATGCAGAACTCCAGCACGTTCGGCTGCGCGTTCACGTTGCCCATGATGCGGCGCCACGTCTTGTCCACCTTTTCGAAGAACTTGGTGAGCTTCGGCAGCTGGGTCGCTATGTCGTCGGAGCTAAAGATGGGCTCCAAGTAGCGCCACGCGCGCTGGCACTCCATCCACTGCTCCAGCACGTCCGACACGAGGTTGAGCGAGCGCTCCCAGTCGGTGATCTCCTCCTCGAAGAACTTCTTGAACGGCGAGAACTGCAGCTGCTGGGTGAGGTTAAGGTGCTCGTCCAGTAGCTCGACAATCTCGGACGTGTCCTTGAGGATAAACGTGCCAGAGTCCTTGTAGGCCTCGATGATGAACTGCTTGCCCTCCCATTTGCCACGCATGTCCTTGAGCGACTTCTCAATCTGCGACTCCTTCGCGGCCACCTCGCAGTAGCTCGTCACCTCGGCGGTGTGCTCCAGCAGCGGGGCGCAGTCCTCGAGCAGCAGCACCGTCTCACCGGGCACGAGCTTGAGGTCGAGCTTCTCGGAGAGCCCTTTCCAGTGGCGCTCCTTCATGCCCTGGTGGCGCACCGAGGTGACGATGGGCACCCACGGCTTGAAGGCGTCGATCTTCTCGCGCATCTCCTCCACGATGCGCAGCGTCGTCGTCTTGTCCTTGAAGGTCTTCGTGAGCGTCGTCATCGTCTTCGCGGCGGAGTTCACGGTCGCCTCGATCTCGTCCGGGTCGAGTGTGTCGAAGGCGTCCGTGTGCCAGCGGCGGTACGACTCCTGCCACGTGTAGGTCGTCAGCCAGAGGTCGCTGTACGGCTTGAACTCGCGGTCGAGCTCGAAGACGTTGCGGTAGTCCGTCAGCCGGTCGCCGAAGAGCCGCTGGTCATTGTTGATCGAGCGCGCCGCCTCGATGCACTGCCGCACCTCAATGTTGTGCTTCTTGACCTCCACGGCGACCTTGTCGGCCTCGGAGGCGTCCGTGTACTTGCTGAACGTCGCGATGACGCGCTGGAGCTGCTCGACGCGCTTGGAAAACTCCTCCTGCTCCTTCTGGAGTGAAGAGTGCAGCTCCTCCTGCGTCTTCTCCAGCTTCTTCTTCACCGCCGCGGTGTGCAGGGCGAGCTGGCGCGGCCACCCGACAGCCTCCCACTTGGTGCGCGACTCCTCGTCGGTGAGCTCGAACTGGAAGCTCTCCAAAATGGCGTAGTTCTGGCGCACCTCCTCGATGGAGTCCACCAAGTCGTTCACCTCCTGCGTGGCGTTGTCGATGTAGCTGTACAGGGCAAAGAGCTTCTCGGGCGTTTGCGGGTCCTTCTCAGTGGTCTTGGCGATGTTGCTGAAGGCGTCTCGGATGCTGATCGACCGCGCCTTCGAGATCTTCGAAATGAGCTGCATAATCAGCTTCGCCAGGTCCTCCTCCTTCTTCGACATCAGCAGGCGGAACGACTGGCAGTCGACGACGAAGTTGCCCACCGTGAGAAACGGGGGGATGCGCTCCGCCACGGCCTTCTTCGCCTTGAGGTGCTTCAAGATCTCCTCCTTCATCTCCTCGAGTGAGTGCTCGCCCTCGCCGTACGCGGTGATGAACTGGTTCTTGTCGAGCCGCACCAGCGGCAGCAGCTCGTCGAAGGTGTCGAGGTAACGCTGCAGCGGCTCCTGCGCCTTGTGCAGCGCGCCGCGCACATTCTCACGCAGCTCCCGCACGTGCTCCTCGTCCTGGCGCACCGAGTCGAGATAGGGCCCGTCCCCGTCGCGCCGCCAGAAGTACTGCGACATGACGTAGCGCTCGACTTGCGGAATCGCAACGGTGCACGCGATGGCGCCGTTGAAAAGGTTCACAATTTTCTCCTCAAAGTCCTTGAAGGCGATGGAGTAGGCAAAGTGGTCGCCGCTCTCGACGAGGCCAATCGTGAAAAGAGGCTGCTTCTCGACAAAGTCGTCCGCGTCGCTTCCTGGCCAGCTGTTCCTCACCGTGTTCATGTCCGTGACCTGCACCGTGAACTCGCACGTCTCCTCGAAGAACTCCTTGAAGGACTGCAGCGACGTGTAGACGAGCTGGAAGAGCGTGTCCTCCATCATGAACTTGACAGTGGTGAAGAACTTCTTCAGCTTCGACATTTCGTAGATATCCTGCTTCGACTCCTTCACGTTGAGCCACCCTTTCCCCGCCGAGGTGAAGCTTTTGGTGATCATTTCGCAAATGTTCTGCAGCCACGCCCCCTTGAGGTACTCGCCGACAGTGTGGATGTGGTCGGCCTGCCGCTTGCAGAAGGTCTCCAGCGGCATCTGTCGCTCCCTCGGCAGGTCGAAGAGGCTGCCCTCCAGCACCTTCATGCACTCGCGCCGCACGCCGGTCAGCGCGGTGACGACCTCCGGCTGCGTGAAGTAGGTGGCGAAGGAAAAGGCCCGCTCCCGCTCCTCAAAGTTGAAGTCCTCCAGCTCGGTGTCGATGACGGTGCTCGGGTCGCTCTTCTCGGTCCGCACAATTGCCACGTTCGGCCCCTTCGTCAGCTCCTCGAGGTTCATGCGCGTGGTGCGGGCCACCATGCGCAGCACGGCGTCGTCCTCCTTCATGCGGTCCTGGAGCAGAATGCGGTTGTGGCTGCGGCGCCACTCGAGCGTGATTTCCTCGATCAGCTTCTCGGCGCGCTCCTTCACCTGCGGGAACTCGCCCTCCGTGAGCTGCGGGATGCCCGTGCCGAGCTCCACCAGGCGCGCGGACATGCCGCTGTCTAGACTGGCCAGACCCTCCACCGGCATCGAGTCGCAGCACAGGCGATACCGAATCCACGCCATCGCCTTCTCGCGCTGCTGGTGAGCATTGCTCAGCCGCTGCACATACACAATCGGGTCCTCGGCGAGGAGGCGCACAAAGATGCGCGGGACGGTGGCTGTGTCGTCGCCGGAAGCGTTAGTCGCACCCCACTTCACCTCGACGGCGTTCTCGGCATCGTTCCAGCCCACCACACGGCACGGCACGAGGGCGAACTGCCCCTCCTCGCTGCGGCGCACGCCCTCGGCGGGGAGGAAGCGGCCCGCCTCGTTCGGGTTCCCCCGCGCGATTTCCATCCACTCGTCGGGGTTGCGGCAGTCGTACGACGTGTCGTCAAAGATCTCGAGAGGGAGTTTCTGGGTATCCTCCTCTGCCAGGTTCGCCAGCGAGAGGCCGCTGATCGTGATGAGGTGCGTCGTGTCCTGGCTCTCGTACAAGCGGCGGCGGCGCTCGATCTCAATCTTGCGGGGCACGCGGCCGCGCGTGTGCTCGTACGGCACCTGCACCTTGGGCTCGAAGGCCGCGGCATAGGCCTCTGGGAACAGCAAAGAGGTCTCCTTGTATGTGCTGCTCACCGGCTTTGGCTCCTCCCCGTCATCGAAGACGGAGGCGGTGTGGGTGGTAGAGGCGCCGGCGTTGGCGCTGCGATGGCTCTTCGCAGCGCTGGCGGCTAGCTCCTCCTGTCGTGCTTTGGCTTTTTCGTTTTCATCGGGTCGAAGAAAACTTCGGATCATTGCTTTTGTTAAAGCTTTAGTCGTTTATATATATATATTTGTAAATATATATTATGTTTTTATGTACACTAGAATAAATGTTAAACTACAGAGAAAACAAAAGAAAAAAAAAGTAAATATATATTAATATATACTTTTTGTGCGACGGAAGAAGGTGGAAGGGAAGAAGAGATTCTAGTATATACAAGAGCAAGAAAGCACACATGTTTTTTTCACAGCCGAGAAAAATTGGACATTCGAAAACGATATTACATAAACTGCATAATAATAAAAAATATACAAACTAGAAAATTTAAAGATAATCACATGCACAAGATCACAAACGAATAAGTGGTGTAGAAAAAAGAGGAAAACAGAAAAGGGAAAAAAATGCTCTTAGCTAAAAAGCGGACTTTTCGATTTACTTTCCTTTTTTTTTTTTAATTCTGATCATTGATATATGAATACACATTTGGATACGCATATGTATATATATATATATATATATATACATATATAATAAGATACTTTG
>AUXK01000131.1:0-13527 GCA_000482165.1 Strigomonas oncopelti | reverse complement strand
AAAAAAGCTTTTTTTTTCTCTTTTCTTTTTTTTTCTTGCTTTCTTGCGCGCAGAGTTCTTTTCCCACCGCACTAAATGGCGCTTGCATATGTGTGTATGTGAGTGTGAGTGTGAGAGTGTGTATGAGTGTGTGTACTTGGGCCTTAGGCGAAGTCGCACATGGAGGCGACAAAGCCGAGGGCACCGCGGTAGGTGTCGTCCAGGCTGAGGTGCTTTGGGGCGACGAGGCGCAGGGCGTGGTGGAGCGGGGCGAGAGGGCCCGACACGTTCTCCAGCAGCTTCGGGCCGCCCTCCGGGAGGCAGGTGAGCGCGAAGATGATGAAGCAGCCGTGCTTCAAGATGGAGAGCTGCTCCTTGCGGCGCTGCTCCGGCGTCAGCTTCTCCTTCGTCGCGAGCACGTACACGTTGCGCAGGATCGTCGTGAGGAGCACGTAGAACCAGCACGTCACGGCGCAGCCGCCGAGGCGGGTGAGGGCGCTGTTGTACACGCCATGGCTCGCCAGCACCGCCGTGTTCTCAAACACGACGAAGAAGACGTGGAAGAAGTGGGCCAGCTGGTCGGCGCGGTCGAGCACGACGTCGCCCTGCGGGGTCGCCAACGTCTTGAGCGTCTTCTTCGACAGCGCGTGGAGCAGCAGCGAGAGACGAGTGATGGCGCGGTACTTGTCGGCCATGGTGGAGAGGTTGTTCAGCGACTTGCAGAGCGCTGGGCCGCCGACGGCCTTGGAGGGGGCGGCGAGGGCGAGGGGGAGGAACTGCACGATCGCCATCACCTTGTCGCGGTCGAAGGTGGCATTGAGGTAGGTATCCCAAGCGTCGCACATGGTGAGAGGTGTAGAGGGTGGCTGATGTTCGGTAGGTTTTAATGGAGCTTGCTGATGAAAGATTTCGAAACGTGTAGCTAAGACTACTGGCAGCAGAAAGGGAAACAATAAAGGGGAAAAGAAATATATATATATATATATATGGAGGAAACGGAGGGAGAGAAAGACGAGAAGGATAAAAAAAAGTCAGGTAGTCAATGTCAATGCACACAAAAGAAAAACAGAGAAAAATAAAAATAAAAGTGATAAGTTACCGGAGAGCGAAGCAGTGAATTCGAGATACAAAGTTGCGCAGCAGTACAACATGACAAACCTATATACGCAATGTTGTATCATAAATATTTTTTTTTAAGATGGTTAATAATAAGTTTCGGTTTGTGACACACAGACAAAAGAAGAAGAGCAATAGCGCGCGCGCGGCACACGCATTTGCACATATATGCAGCAACTTTTCCAAGGAGGAACTCTCATTATATATATGTAATTATTATTAGTATTATCATAGCTTCACATATACCGCCCGCGCATCGTCAATGGGCCTCCTGGGTTCAGTCGCCGCTCCTGCCACGGGCGCCAATATGTGTCATAAAGGTGGTGCTCCCGATTCTTCGCGAACGGCCGGTAGACACAATAGCCCGCGTACAAACTAGCAAGAGAGACGGGTAATGCAAGGCCCCCCGCCAGCATCGCCATGCCCCACCGCGTGAGCGCCTTGTACTCGCACGCGGCGAGGGCGCCGCCCATGAAGAGACCGGCGAAGGTGCCGCTGCACCACACGTGGCACCACGTGCGGTCCGGCACCGTCACCTGCTGCGTGTAGAGCAGCGTGCCGCACTTGCCCACCGCGTCGCCGAGCAGAATGCCGGCCGTCCCGACCGCGCTCACGAAGCCGCCCTTGGCCACGTTGGTTGTGAACTCGTTGAAGGCGATCTTGCCAAGGCTGACGCCGTTCAGCTTGGCGTACACCTTGTCCATGGTGCGGTAGAGGTACCCGGTGCGGCCGAGGGCGTACAGCACGCCCACGGCCGTGTTCAGGCGCAACAACAACACAAGCGAGACCATCGGCCGGTCCATGAACTCGTCGATGGGGTGTATGCTCAACCGCTTGCGCATCTCAGTCCGCTCCTCCTTCCACAGCTCGTAGCGCTTGTCGTTGTCGTAGTCATACAAATTCAAAATGCCCTTGTTCGCCTTTCGCTTTTTCATAGCCTCATCGGCGGTGCGAAACTCGGATTGGTACCGCTGCACGAGGGCGTCAATGTTCTCCACGTCCATGTGCAGCACTCGCGCGTCGGTGGCTTGCATCACCTCCTGCTGCTCCTTGGTGCTCGTCATCAGGCGCGGCAGCATCGCCCGCTCCTCGGCGGTGGCCGCCTCGCCCGACTTCGCCACCTTGTAGGTCTCACTTTCCGCCGTGTTGAGTGTCGGCTTGACCACATCGCCGGAGTCTTTACTTTTGCCAAAAAGAGACCAAAATGGCATTTCTAAAAAAATAAATGGACGAGCACAAGTAGTGGCGTCTAGCAAACTAGTACCTAGCAACGAAACGAGAAGGAAGAAAAAAAAAAAAAGAATAGTAGTGAAAGAGAAAGAGATATATATAAAGAAAGAAAAATCGGCAATCTGGGTTAATAAAAAAATAGTATTTTCATATGCTTGTATTTATATAGACAAGTTTTGTGCCAGGTGTCTGCGCATGTTCTTGTTGTTGTTTTTTTCGCTGCGCAGGAGCGCTGCTTATTGTACTTGCTCTAAAATGATTAAGGTGTGTGCGTGAGTGTGGGTGTGAGCGTGTTCATATCAAGCATATATATATATATATATATATATCTTTCGCCGTTAATCAAGTCCATCTAGGTCTAAAAATGGTTTTTGAAATGGAAAACAAAAAATAAATAGGGGAGAAAAAAATACAAAGTTATAGTCATATCTAAAAGACTGCCGCTCCTTTTCGTCTATCACATAATTTCTTTCTTCTTTTTTTGTTTTTCTTCGTGGTCCTCCTTTGCGAACCTTGAGCAAACTAACGGACGAGAAATAGAAAAGGAAAGAACAAAACGGAAAAGGAAAAGTAAAGAGAAAAACAAAAAAAGAAAAAAAAACGAATGGAAAAAGCACAATTGTAAACTTGTAAAGGGGTAGAATAATTAAAAACAACGAAAAAAGGAAAAAACGGTAGATACGCTGCGCGTTGCTCGCAGGAGCCCTACCGCGTCAAGGAACCCTTGGAGGAAGTGCTGGGCGCTGCTCCCGTGTCACCAAGGGACTTTCTCGACTTGCGCCGCTCTTTTATTGCCGCGCTACGCTCGCTATACTCTCCCCTCAGCTTTCTGTTCTGCTGCACGAGGCGCTCTATCTCGGCGCGGTACTCGTTGTGCTGCTCCTCCAGCTCCGTGGTGAGGGCATCGAGCTCCGAGTTCTTCGTCGCGCGGACGCCGTCCTCCTGCACCGCTGTCGTGTTGTGCGACTCGATGTATCGTGCGACCTTCGACTCGAGCGCCTGGATGGCGCTCTCCTTCTCCAGCACTAGCATGTTCTTCCGCGCCACGTTGGTCCGCATCATCTCGTTGTCCTTGTACAGGAGGCGGTGGGTGTCTATGGGGATGTGCTCATCCTCCGGCAAGATCACGTCCACATCGTCGGGCTCCTCGCGCGAGGCGGAGGGCACGAGGGCGGACTTGGCCACGTTCCGCTCGAATTCCTTCTCCAGCCGCATCTCGCGCAGCGCCTTGATAATCTGGTCGAAGCGCTTCTGCAGCTGCTGCTGACGCGCGAGCTGGGCCTTCACCACGTTGTCCTGCCGCCGGCAGATCACCTTCATCTCGGTCACCGCGTCGGAGAGGTACTCGCGGTCACTTTCCATGTACTGCACGCTGTTGGCGACCTGGTTCTGCATGTCGTCGCACTTGACGAGGGCGCGCTCCATGTTGGTGTCGTCCGCGCGCATGCGCTGCAGCTTCGCCTCCAGCTCCCGCGTGTCGCGCTGGCGGACGCGGATGTCGTTGTACACACGCTGCAGCTTCTTCCCATGCTCCGCGCCGGCCTCGCACTCCTTCTGCAGCTTCACAATGACGTTTTCTTTCTTCTTGATAATCACCTTGGCGCTCTTCAGCTCCTGGGTCACCTTCGCCTCCAGCGTGGTCATCTCGTGCACCGTCGCCTTGTAGTTCCTCTGCTCGGTGAGGTCGACGTCGGCGAAGTCCTCGTGCCACCCCGTGATCTCCACAATGCGCTCCAGCTCCTGCGTCGTGCTGTTGAGGAGGGTCGCGCGGTCGCGCAGCTGCTTCTGCTGCACATTGTTCTCGCGCGCCAGCAGCTGATTGCGGCGCCGCACAATCTTGAGCTGGTTCTGCAGGCGCACAATGTTGTCGAGCGCGTCCTCGGCCGGGATGTCCTCCTTGTTCTGCAGCTGGTCCTCAAACTGCATAATCTGGCGCGTCACGTCGTCGTTGTCGTTTTCCTCCTGGATCACAATGAGCTGGTCGTTCAGTGCGTCGAGCTGGACACCGTAGTGTTCCACCGCCTCGTTCATCCGCCCGAGTTCCTTGCGCACCGCAGGCGCGTCCGCATATAGTTCTTCTTCCATTTAGTTTTTTTTTTTCCAATGGTAACTGCGACTTTTCTGCGTGTTTCTCTCGTTGCTTTGCGGTTTGAGCTTCGAGCTGTGTGCAATGTTTGTATGCTTCCGATAGTAAATATTAAAAGTTTGACTTACGGAGGAAAAAGGGGTGGACAGAAAAAAAAAAACGAGAGGGAGAGGGATAGAGAAAGAGAGGATCATAAAGCGGGTCCAAAGTCACGCACTCACACGCGCGTCTACACACACACACACACACATACAAAGGAAAAAGCAGCAGCGGCAACACTTAGCTGCGGGACGTAAAAAAAAAAAGGAGGAAAGGTAAAAAAAGGATGGGTCTTCAGCGCTTAATAAAGCTAAAAGGTAAGCGTCTTTGATTGGTACTTTGTATTCTGGTTCGGCCCAAAAGTCTTTTGTTTCCATCGCTCGAAGCAGTAGCGGCACCGTTGCTCGTCGCGCAGCTCGGTCAGTACGCTAGCCTGCAGCGCACACCGCCGCCGCTCGTTGAACCGCTGACGCCACGCCCGCATGCAGCCGATCAGCAGGATGGTCTCACGGATGGTGTCCGCCACGAACAAGGCGTCGCCTGTGGTTCGCCGAAGCGTGAAGCGCTGCTTCCAGTGGGCAAAGGCCCTCTGCTTCTGCTTCTCCTCCGCGATGCGAATCGAGACGGCACCCGCCGCGCGGAAGTACCAGTGGCGCAGCGCGGTGCCGAGCAGCCGCTTCTTGTACTGCTGCCGCGCCGCCTGCACCTCTCGCCACCGATCCCACACGGCCGACGACAGCTTCAAAAGGTGAAAGTAGGTCGCTGCTCGGCTGTCGCGCCGCTGCACCCACCGCTCCTTCCACTTGCCGAACAAGGTTTGCACGACCTCCCGCTGCTGGTACTCGCGGGCGACGCGGCACAGCCAGTGCCGCATGCACCGCGTGGTCACGCACATCTGCCAGTGATGCCGCGCCCGACGCCCGTTGGCGCGCTCGCGCCAGCGGGAGAAGCAGCCCTGCAGCAGAGTCCCTTGCGCAACGCGGCGGGCACAGGCGCTTTTGTACAAGAGCAGCTCCTCGCGCTCGCCGTCGACCCGAACGTGGAGCTGGCGCTTCAGCACCACCGTGTCGACTGCACTCGGCGCTGACGGTTGTGCGTTTTCCTTGTCCTTGTCCTGCGGAGAAGGCAGTATAACGATGCGGGGGCTGTGGGGCGTCGCGGCGGTGGGCGCGTGCAGCTGGGCGGTCAGTCGCCTCCGCAGCCGGCCCACAAAGGCGTGGAGGACCCGGACTGCTGAGCGCTGCTCGAACCGCTGCGCCGCCGCACGCACCGCCTCCCGCGCGGCGTAGCGGGCGCGCCAGTGGCCCAAGACGTGCCGGGCGGCGAGCCGGTTGCTGACAGGTGATTGCGCCGCGGCCGGCCCACACTGCTGCGGGTGCTGCGCGTCCTTCTCTGCCCGCGTGGGCAGCAGCAGCTTTGCGGAGGCCTGCTGGATCTGCGGTGGTGCAAAAACGTCCACGTAGTGGTTCCGCTTCGTGTCCATTCCTTTATAAAAAGTGTCCGCCGTATCATAGAGAGTGCGCATGAAGCGCTTGTGTAGAAAGTGCGTCATCCAGTGGCGAAATAGACGGCAGCGCCGGCTTTCCTCGCAGCGAAGTCGCGCTGCTCGGCGCGCGAGAAGCCCGCGGGAGTACACGGCACACACGCCGCGTATGCGCTGCCGTGCGGCGACAGCGGCGCGCCAGGCCTCGACGCAAAACTCGAGCAGTGCCTGTCGCCGCCGCCGCTCCACATACACGTGCCACCTCCATTCCATCATGTAGCGCCGCTGAATGTAAAACTTTTCGCGCAGTGCGATCTCCTCGAGAAAGAGCCGCCGCTGGAAGGTGGTGAGACGCAGCTGTCGCAGAAACAGCGTCGCGTTAGCCCTTTTCAAGGCAATGCGAAGGATAATGACGGACACCGATTGACAGGGCGACGTCTCCTCCTCCTCTTCGTCCTCGCCCCTCGGTGCCCGCCGGGCGCTTTGTGAGGAGGGCCCCAGAATTGCCTCATCCTTGCTCACCAAGCACGCAAAGGTTTTATCCTGAGGGCGCTCTAACCGCCTCGCGGACGCGGAGGCGGTCGACTGATGCGTTGCGATGGCGTTACGCATGGCATCCCGCCGCAGCGTAGGCTTGCCCACGCGTGGTCCCGCGTCGCCTGCAAAGCCGCTCGCCCCTTTTCTCGCACTTCGCTTTTTGGAAAAGAGCCCCTGGTTGTGCGCACTGAGGACAGAGTGGTACAGAGTGTAGTTGAAGTGGGCGTAGTCGGAGGAGCTGAGCGGCGGCATGGTGGGGAAGCGGTTGGGCGGAATGAAAGGAGGTTTTTCACTTGATGACAGCAAAGTGGTGGTGTCGCCGACACCATCGTCCAATTGCCGCTGCTGCAGCAGCTGGACGCTCGACTGCTCGTGCAGCTGCACCCTCCGCTCAGCGACGGAGAGAGGCACCGAGTCTTTGACAGGAACGCGCGGTGGCAGCTTGGCCCACATGTTGGTCTTGCTCTTCTCGGGCTTGGGCCGCGCCTCGAGCACGTTGTACCAGACCGCGCGCACCAGCAGCTCCCTCGTGCGCAGCACCTCCTCTCTCGCGCTTTCCACCGCTTGCTCCAGCTGCTTCAAGAAGTCCATCTTCGCCTCCTCTGCGTCGTCTGCAACGTTTACCGTATGGGTAGCGGCCAACAGAGGCGGCGCGGGTGCGACTTGCTGATGAGTCGCTTGATCATCTCCAAGTTCAGCGGAAAGGGTTCCATTTTGGAGTAGAAACGATTTGCTCATGAAGTCCTATCTAAGGGGGTATGAATATGGTAGTGTATAGTTGTCGGCGGTAGACATTAAATTCTAATTCTATTTGTATTTCAATTGTAGTTTTTTATTGTTGTTTCAACAGCAAATCAGGTATATAATTGCTTCGAAGTGCTTTCTATAGTCTATAATTCGAGCTAGGCCTATAGCACCACGTACAAGCGCAGATGTGATCAAAAGGAGAAGTGGTAAAGAATTGGAAAATATAGTTAAAAGCCCAAAAGAGAATGTATACAAACAAATGCTTCTTATTATTGTTGTTGTTGTTGTTGTTTTAAAAGAAAACAGTGTGCGCTGTGTGTGCGCGTACGCAGGTGCGGATGCGGCGAACAAATTCCATTATTTGTAAGTCCAGAAAAAAAAGATAAAAAGGCATGTTAGTATAGTAGTGTGTTATTGTGAACAAGTGGTGTTGGTGTATAGGGGAGGGAATATGGCAGGCGAGGCAAAGTCCACCTCACTCGCGGCCGTCCGCCACCCCCGGATCCACGAAGGCGCCTGCAGGCACGGCACGGCGCCCTCATTGACGACGTGGAGGCGATAAATCACCTCGGCCCGGTTGGTGAGGTTGGCCTCAAATGCCATGAGCAGGTGCGGGTCGAGCACCACTACGGCGCCCTCCACCAGCGCAGGGTCCGCCACAGCGCCGCTCCCCACAACGCTGCGGTCAAAGTAAAAGTGCTGTAGCATGTTGGGGACGTGCGACTCCATGGGCAAGAAGGGCACATGCAAGCTCGCCGGATCGACGTGGCGGCCGTACTGCTGCCGCACAAAAGTGTGGGAGCCCTCGAGCACGTGCGGCGCGAGGCACAGGTCCGACGGGGTGAAAGTCAGCAGCAGCAGCGTGACGGCCGGCACCCCGCCGCCCTTCACCGGCGCGTTGGTCTGCGTGCCGATTTGTGGGGCCGTGCAGTGGTAGTACACGGGGTTTCCATACGCCTCACGCAGCAGCGGCGCATCGGCAAAGACGACAGCCCTCTCGACGCCACCGACCTCCTCGGCGAGCTGCGCCAGGTCCGCGACGAGGCCCTCGTTTTCGAAGAGGGTCCGCTTCAGTTCCGGGCTCGTCATCCACGCATTGCAGCGGTGCGCGTTGATGGCGCGCAGCATCAGCGGGTCGCTGTCGACACTGCTCGTGCAGGGTGCCTTGCCGGCGGGCGCGCTGGCCACCTTCGCGAGTAGCTCGCTGAGGCGCCACAAATCGTCGCCGGTGAGGTCCTCCTTTTTGCGGCCGCGAAGGAACTCCTTCGCGACCTCGATGTGCCGGCGACGCCGCCGCTTCAGCTCGCGGTACCCACGCAGCAGGACTTTGCGCTTCTCCGCGGAGGAGCTGGCCGCTGTTGCTGCCACCGCGCCTGAATTCGCGGGCGCCGCGTTCCCCTTTAATACAGCCTCCAGCGTTGGGAGCTCCGCGAAGTACTGCGAGCGTCGCTGCGTAGCATCGAGGGCGGCGCGGCGGAGCGCACGTGAGACGGAAGCGGCCATGACATTAGGCACAACAGCGTAGCCTTTGTGAAGGAATTGGTGCCTTAAAGAAAAAGGCAAGTTCATCTTGGCATACGAAGTGAGACCTTTCTTATCTTTTTTTTTTTTTTAAGAGATATAATAGAGCTGTGTAACAGACGCTTCACGTAGAGGAGAATAACGGTTGTAGAAGAAAACGAAATAGGCGCAAAAACACAAATGGCGCCATAAAGTGGATATGTGCCCACCTGCAATTATTATTTTTTGTAAGAACAAAGTAAAATACAATATATTTCGTTCATTTTTTTTACCGCTTTTGTGTGTGTGTATGTGTGTGTGTGTTTGTGTCAATACATAACAGTTGCATCTATGGGAATGGTAAACGGCACCAACGCAACGGCAGCAAGATTTCTATTTTTTTCCAAGTGTGAATCGGCGAGGAAGAAGCGCGCGGGGAGGGGGAAAGTAGGGAAGGAAGGGGGTGGGAGCTTACTTTTGCGGCAAGGTGTACAGTTTGGCGTCATTGATGGCAATAACACCGTCCTTGACGAGCATCTGAAGCAGCCTCTTCATGTCGTCGGCTGTCCCGTCAAACTGACCAAACATTTTCATGCTGTTGTGGATGTCCTTGACCGACTTGGCCACCTTCTGCGTCTTGAGCAATGCGGTGATCATCCGCGTCAAGACCTTGATCTTCTCCGGCGTCAGCCCGGCCGGTGGCTCCTCCTCCTCCTCCCCCGCCGCCTCCTCGAAGAGGTAGCGCGAGCTCGAGGCGACACGCTTCTGCACCGCGGCCTTGCCGTCGGCGACCTCGAGAATGGAAGGGGTCAGGCGAGCGGCGTGCTGCGCCACAACGTCCTCGGCCACCTCCAGCCTCTCGGCAACGGTGGCGAGGGGCACGCGGCCGCCGCTCACAGACTCCGCGTCCTTGATGTGCAAAATGATGGAGGCGTGAAAGAGCGAGACGGTGTGCTCCGTCCGCACCAGGGCGCCCTGCTTGCTCGGGTCCCGCTGGTCTAGCTCCAAGACAATCCGGCCCTGGCTGAGGACCCACGAGAGCTTCTGGTTCCGCTTCAGCACGTGGTACTGCTCCGCCACCTCGTCCATGTAGCGCTGCAGCGAGGGGTGCGGCTTGTACTTGTCCGGCGCGGGCACCGTTTCACTGGTCGGGTGGCGCGCCGCGGGCTTCGGCGGCCACGCTGTCATGGACAGGACATCGACGCTCATCGCCGGTGCGTCGCAGGTCGTGCCCTGGTTTGCTCGATGCGGCTGGGGCGCAGGTGCCACCACGCCAGCGCCGCCCGCCGGACGACTCGGTGGGCTCTGCGCTCCACCTAGCCGACCGCTCCACCGCCCCACCGCCTCGTCTCTCCCAGCACGCTGGGCGCCGGTGAAAGTGGTAGAAGCCGCACCAGGGCCGCTCAAGTGGCGCGCCGCCTTTGCCTTCATCGAGTCGCGCAGCTGCACGGTGATGCGCCGAGACATTTGGATGTCGCGCAGCATGACCACACAGTTGAAAAGCAGGTCTTCGCCAAAGACACACTTGAGGCGCTCCAGGGCCTCCTCCTCCGGCGTCGTGTCAAAGTCGTGTACATTCTTGCTGAGCAAGCGGGACGCGAGCGTCTGCTGGTACTCCTGCACGAGCAGCTTCACATTGATGGCAGTCAGCAGCACACGCAGCACATCCGGCCGATCCCGCGCAGAGGCGCGCAGCGGGTCCTCGTCGTCGACTGCGAAGTCCTCGTCCTCCTCGGCCAGATCGCTCCGTCTGGGCGACCCCTGCAGGTCGGCGTACAGGGCGTTGTCCGCGCTAGATTGCGTGATGACCTGCACCACCGCCGGCACGCCGTCCTTGCGCTTCCGCAGATGCTCAAGGGTCGCCGAAATGACCGAAAAGATATTCGCGTTTTGCTCGTTTTTGGTCAGCAGCACGCACAGCGAGTGGATCGTTTTGATCAGCATCGCCAGAATGTCCTCCGTGCCCGTGCCCGCCTTGTGCAGGCGCGAGGCCAGCAAGCAGCGCACGGTGTCCATCAGCTCGCCCTTCAGGCCGCTGTCTGGGCAAAGCTGAAGGCACTGCTGGATGTCCTCTAGGGCCGCGCGGGAGTCTGGATACTCCACCAAAATGTCCCAGAAGCTTGACATGCGCCGCCGCGCGAAGCTGATCAGGAGCTTTTTCTTGAGCTCGGTGCACCAGCGATCAATCTCGGCGCGAGTCACGGCACTCTCCACCTGGGCGTCCGAGTGGTGCGTTCGGATAAAGCCTGTGGGTCGCGTCGGCGGCTCGCGCAGCACGGTGTGCACAAACGACTCCGCCACCTCCTCCTCCCACTCAATAAACGCTTTTAGGCAATGCACACTGTAGTCTTCCTCGAGCGAGTTCACTTTCGCTTGTATCCCATTCTCCAGAACGGACAGCCAAAGGCGCTTGACTTCGTGCGCGCGGCTGAGAGTCAGCCCGTGCAGGCATCGTATCACGGGGTCTTTCTTGCAGAGGGCTCTGTCCTGCGCCACGCTGCCGAAGATCTGGAGGACGGCCAGTTCCTCGTCGTTCCTGTCTCCCTCCTCCCCCTCTTCCCCGTCCTCCTCTTCGTCGGCGCAACTCCCGCTCCTCGCGGCGTCACCGCATTTTTCGCCATCTGCGTAGCTGGAGATCATCTTCTCTCCGTACTGGCGCAGAAACGCAAAGAGCTCCTTTTTGGCCAGCGGCTCCTTCCCGCTTAGGAGGTCGTTCTGTAGTAGAGAGACGCGGACGCCAACGCCAAAGGAAGAGGCCATCTCGCCGAGCTCGAGCTGCTCGCACCACTCCTGCACCACCGGGCGGGCCACCTGAAACTCATCGTACAAGTGCGCAATCGCTGCCCCGCACGCTTCGCCGGTGCTCGCCTTGCACATCTGCTCCTGGAAGCGTGTGACGACCGTCTGAAAGGCGAGCAGCGACTTTTCGAGAAGCACCTCGGCCAGGGTGCGGCAAAAGGAGGTGCCGGCGATGGTGTGGAGGGCTGACCGCCACCGCACACACTCGTCCGTCGACGCGTCTCTGCGAAACAGCTCTACCCCTTCGTCCTCTAGTCGTTGAATCAAATCTGCAGCGCATTCAAAAGCCTCTTCCTCACCGAGGTGAACGCGGCTGTTCATGTGAAGCATAGTTTGTCTAAATCTAACTAAAATTTCGAAGAAGATAAGAATAAAAGAGAGAAAGAACGAGAAGTGTTGAAATACAGCAATGTAAAGCGCATCTTACAATCTAAAGAGTTGTCCAGGGTTTTTATAGTCTGCTGTTTTGCTTACAATAAAAGCAAACAGAGATGCAGAAAAATGAAGTCCATAATAATAATAATAAAACCGGTTGCGCGTTTTTATTATAGTTTTTTTTTTTCGTTTATTGAAAGATAAATGAGAATATAAAAATTATAGTTCGGTTAATCTCCGTTTAAGCCTGGAGGACGACGGCGCCGCCGGCCTTGCGGATCTTCTTGTCGGCGACCTTGCTCACCCAGCGGGCCTTGACGATGCAGGGCACCTGGATGTGGCCGTTGCCGAGAAGCTTCGCGTAGCCCTTGGACTGCAGGTCCACCACAGGGAGCGCGGCGCCCTTCTTGGCGTTCGCGACTTCCTCGGCGGTCAGCAGGCGGTTCAGGTTGTTCAGGTTGATCGTCGGCTTCCACAGGGGGTTCTTCTTCAGGTGGTAGTGGTCCATACCGAGCTTACCAAAGTACCCGGGGTGGTACTTATCGAAGTTGATGCGGTGGTGGTGCTGACCGCCGGCGTTACCGCGACCAGACTCATGTTTGCGGTGCTTGCCCACGCGACCGTAGCCGCAGAAGGTGCTGCCACGGTGGTGGCGGGTCTTCTTGAAACGGGTCGGCATTATCGAACTGGAAAGAAGAAACAAAGGGGTAGAAAAAAAAAAAGGAGAGCGAAGCAGAAAAAAAAGAAAGAAGATTGTGGGGGTGAAACAGAAGAAAGGTAAAGTCACGGAAGTTTAGCATATATGTGTCTCACACACGCACGCATACGAGAAAATGAAAAAGAAAGGAGCATAATGAAACGAGTCAAATGTCACCCAGTGGCGACAGAATAATAAAATATATATTTGGTGGGTAAATTAAAAACAAAAACAAGTTAAAGAAAAGCTCTTAAGCCTGGAGGACGACGGCGCCGCCAGCCTTGCGGATCTTCTTGTCAGCGACCTTGCTCACCCAGCGGGCCTTGACGATGCAGGGCACCTGGATGTGGCCGTTGCCGAGAAGCTTCGCGTAGCCCTTGGACTGCAGGTCCACCACGGGGAGCGCGGCGCCCTTCTTGGCGTTCGCGACCTCCTCGGCGGTCAGCAGGCGGTTCAGGTTGTTCAGGTTGATCGTCGGCTTCCACAGGGGGTTCTTCTTCAGGTGGTAGTGGTCCATACCGAGCTTACCAAAGTACCCGGGGTGGTACTTATCGAAGTTGATGCGGTGGTGGTGCTGACCGCCGGCGTTACCGCGACCAGACTCATGTTTGCGGTGCTTGCCCACGCGACCGTAGCCGCAGAAGGTGCTACCACGGTGGTGGCGGGTCTTCTTGAAACGGGTCGGCATTTACAAAAAAAAAGAGCTACGATGGTATGAACAGCGAAGTATAAATTATATATATATAATAAAAAGAAGACGAGGGAATGAGAAAAGGAGAGTTGATGCGAAGGCAAACGCAAAAAGTGACAAACCTTATACAACAGCAAGCCTAGTATTCTCGACGGGTGTGCAAAGCGTGTGGTCGAGAAAGAAGTGCAAGTTAAGACACGAGATGAAAAGACAGAAGACAAGACATTTTTTTTATTTTTTACTTAAAT
>AUXK01000130.1:0-13543 GCA_000482165.1 Strigomonas oncopelti | reverse complement strand
TAGAGAGAGAGAGAGAAGGGCGCAGATGGTACGAAAGGACAGACACTAGAAAAGCGAAATTAAAAAGCAGATACTAACGCTCCGCCTGCTCTCCTGCATACATACATACATATATGTATTGTCGACACAGGCATTAATATACACGACGCCCGATATATACGAAATTTACAATTAGTTGTTCTAGGATGAACAAAACACATTCGACATAACTGAAATGCAGGAAAGAACACATACACACACACATTCAGAATTAGGCCTCCGCACTGGCAGCAACACGGTCAATTGCCTGAAGCAGCTCCGAGACGCGTATCTCGGCGAGCTGCCGCATCCGCTGCCGGTCGCGCCCCTCCACGGCGACGTCGGCCTCACCCACCCGCTTTGCCTTTTTGAGCTGCATGATGTTCGTCACGACGTGCGATAGTCCCTTGCGGCTGAACCACTCCTTCGCGGCGTTCTCGAACTTGCTCGCGCTGGCGCGATCCATCCAGTACGGCGGGGGGCCCGCCGCCGCCGCGCCGTAGTTGCCGCTGTTCGCCTGCCGCAGCATGAGTGGCAGCAGCCCGTCGGCCTCGCCGGGGTGGTGCGGCTCCGGGGCCGGGTGCGGCGCGCGGCCGCCCTCGCCCCCCTCACCGGCGGGGGAGGCGGCGGCGGCGGCCGGCTGCACCATGCGCCGGAAGGGCGCCACCTCCTGCAGCAGGATGCTGATCGTCTCGAGCACAGCGACGCGCAGGCGGGTGGGGATGAACGGGGGATAGATGAGGTCTAGCAGCGCCCGCACACCGCCGGTCTGCACCCAGCGTGTGAGGCACACCGGGTTGTAGTGGCACGCCGCCTCCAGGCAGTCGATGAGCGCGACGAGCATGCGCTCCACGTTGGGGTCCTCCGGCTGCGTGACGGGCAGCTGGCCCAGCACCTGCCGCAACTGCTGCTCTGACTCCGCGAGGCTGGCGCAGTGTTCGCACAGCGAGCGCAGCAGGAGTTCGACCTCGTCGTCGGTGGCCCCATCCAGCTCGTCCGTGGCGGCTGCCACGCCAACGGCCGCGAGCGCGTCTTCTTCGGTCGTGCGAGCCGTGCCATCAAAACCGCCGCCTTTCTCATTCTCGGCCGCCGCCGCCGCCGCCGCCGCCGCCGCCGCCGCGCGCGCCCGCCGTCCGGACCGGTCGCCTCGCTCGTTCTCTACCGGCACCGCCCCAGAAGCACGGCGGCTGCTCTTGGCGGCGTTGGAGGCCGCCCAGAGAGCCGCCAGCCGCGGACGCAGCTCCTCCAACATGCACCTCGTCTGTTCACGCCGCCGCTTGTGGTACCACGCGGCGCGGTGCTGCAGGTAGCATTGCAGAATCTCCGTCGCGTAGTACACGAGGGAGCTCTCGCCGATGCAGCGGCGCTGGTGGTTGTAGCACAGACAAAGCCCCTGCAGCACGCGGAAGGCGAGCTCCTGCTCTTCCGTGGTGACAAGGGTGAAGACCTCATAAATGCTTCGCGACGGCGACGCCGAAGCGTCGATGCCGCCGCTTTTGTTTCCAGCGGCGGCGCCGCCATCTTTTTTTCTTTTGCGTGTGGGCGACTGCGCTGCCCCCGCTGCGCCGCGGCCGAGGCCGATGGAGAGAGAGTTGGCGTTGGCGGCCTTACTGCCATCCAAACCCGCCGGGGCGCTCGGGCTCGCAGCGGCGGAGGCTGATGTGGCGGCGTTGTCCCTGGAGCACCCCGCCTGCTCTCCCCCGTTCTCCCCGTTGCTGCTCCTCGGGCTGCCGTCCGGCAGTCCGTCCGCGTTCTTTGCGGCCGCCTCCGCCGCCGCCGCACGTTGCTGCTGCTGTTGTTGCTGCTGCGCGAGAGGGATGTAGGGCAGGTTGGCGGGGGTGACCGTGGCTGTGTGGGTCGGCGTCCACGCAAGCGCCTCCTCCTCCGTCAGCACCACATCCACGGGGGTGCCCATCACAATCTTCGCACGGACCTCTGCGCGGGGGACGAGGATGAGGTGAAACACGCTCGAGGTGTAGTCCATCTCAAGCGCCGCCTGCTGCGTGCGTGCCCACGTGGGGCTGTAGAAAAGGTAGTCCTCTCCACATCCCGTGATTTCCGCGCGGACGGCGTCGTAGGGCAGCGCCGTTGCAATGCCACCAGACAGAAGTGCGTCGACTCCGCCGCTGCCACCACCACCACCACTACCTGCCGCCGCCGCCTCCGCGAGCTGCTGCTGCTCCTGCAAAAGGACTTCCTGCCGCTTTTCTTGCGACTCGATGGTGGCGATTGTCAGAAGCTCGCTCATTTCTTGCAGCAGCTCCTTCAGCCCTTCGAGGCGGACAAAGCTAAAGGTGGAGCTGACCTTCGTCGCGCTGTTGCGCAGCCGCAGCTCGATCTCGCGCTTGCGGGTCTCCTCCGCGAGAGATTGCATATAATACACACTAAACAAATCATACGGCCGGCCCCTTGTCGTCGCCGCCCCAACGCCAGCGGCGCCCGCCAGACTCTTTGCATTCTGGTAATCGTACTCGAAATTTTGGTTCCACTTCTGGCGCATCATGGAAGCGAACTTGAGGATGGGCGCCGCGTGGCTGACGTCCTCGCCGGTGCTGGCGGCCAGGTCGACCAGGGAGGCCGCGGTGGCGGCGCCGAGCGGGGCCGAGTGGGAAAGAATCGGGTCTTCGCTGTCGAGGAGAAGGGCGACCGGGACCTCTTGCACACCACTACGCTGTTGGTGTTGCTGCAGCTGCTGCTGCTGCTGCTGTTGTCTTTGCTGCTGCGGTGCGTGCTGCGGGGCAGGGGGAAGAGACGGCGGCGTCAGGGCTGATGTGCCGGCGCTCGGTGCCACAAAAACGGAAGACGAGTTCGGGTAGGCGCCGAGCCCGTCTAGCTGTTGACTGCTGCCATACGCTGTGTTCATATTGGCTGTGCTGCTGTTGTTGTTGTTGTTGTTCATGTTGATGTTGTAGTTTGTGTACGAGCGAGGGGACTGGGTCTGAACAGAAGGCCCGAGAGAGTACACCATGGATGTGTTGACCGGTGTCTGCGTCTGCGAGTAGGCGAGGCTCTGCGCGGAGAAAATGTTGCTGCTACTTTTCATATCGTTCGGGGGCCCCACGTAGATAGGGTTGCTGAGCCTTTCGCTCATGCTCGCCGCCGTGCTCATGTCGGCGCTGCTGATATTATAATTATTATTGTGATGATGATGATGCGTGTTGTTTTTGTGGCTGGGGTTGGCGAGAAAGGAGAGAGGAGTTGAGAGGTGGTACGTGGGTGTGGGCAGGGGCTGGGTGGAGGACGCGGACACCGATCTTGCCATGTAGGACTCGGAGCTGTTAGCGGCTGCCATAGCGCTCCACAATACTTATGTGCCCTTTTTTTTTTTTTAAAAAACAAACTGCGTTAGGGTGAAGATACAAAAAAAAAAAGAAAAAATAGAAGAACGTACAATTTACAACAAAACTATTATCATTTCCAGGCAAGCAAACAAAAACGTAGTAATTATGTCTTATTGTTGCATTATTAAAAACATTATTTTTGTCTTTAAATATATGTACATATTTTTTCCCATAAACACAAATAATAATAATAAAAAAAAACTTTTCCACGCAATATCTATATTTTTTAACAAGTTGTCACCACGATGTATCTACATTTACGGCCAAGCAATATCTGTTTGCAAGCGTACATATATATAGATATTATATTTATGCTTTCTTCTGTTGCTCCTCCAGCACTCGGACGGCTTCCCGCGCTGTGTCCAACATCCACCTCGTGCACGCGCTGGGCGTCCCGACTACGATTTCGAATTGGCAGCCGCCGTTCATCCCCACGCGCACCACACGGTCCTGGCGGTCGCAGATGTACACCACGTACCCGCGCGTCGTGTGCTGCCGCGAGTACGCCTCCCACTCCTTCTCTCCCCACCGCGCGCGCTCAGCCATCAGCTGCGCCGTGTCGTGCAGTCCGCCCGGCACGATCTCCTCGCAGCGCACGCCGCCGACGAAGCGATGGCTGACGCTTGCGTGAGGCGTGTGGTGCATAAAGGTGTGCACGCGCTCCACCATCTCCTCCTTCTCCTCCGCGCGCTCCTTGGTCTTCTTGTTCGGGTCCGCCGGCTTCACGAAGCGCGTCACTCGGTCGCGGGGGCAGCGCGCGGGCTTCCACAGCTCGCCCCCGCCGCGGTGCAGCCAGCTCGCCGGGCGCCCCAGCAGCCGCCGCGTCAGCAGAGCGCCGCCGGTCGGGTCCAGCAAGTGGAAAGGCGCCGTGGTGGGCACGTTCTGGAAGGGCTGCAGGCCACCAATGGGGAAGAGAGGGCTGCGCTCGAAAATGTCGGGGTGGGCCTCGAGCACGGCGGGAGTATAGTTGCTCTTGTTGGCGATGAGGCCAAGTTGGTGCAGCACGAAGGGCGCCTCCTCCTCCGAGTAGGCCTGCGTGACAAGCACGGAGGACATCGACTGCACTCCGATGGCGGAGATGGTAAAATTAGAGAAGTGCAGCTCGGGGTAGATAAGCGTTTCGTTTTCCAGCCCATTGAAAATGTCCGTGACCGTCATGCCACCGCCGCGTGCGATGCCGTAGGTGCTGTCCACCACCGCGCTCCACGGCGCGCTGGTCACGTTTGCAAACAGAGGAAAGTACTCGAAGTTCTTTCCCGCCAGCTCGTCGACGATGAAGACGTCCATCATTTGAAACTGTTGGACGCCTTTGTCGTAGGCGCGTATCATTTGGTTGATCTGGGCGATTTCGCTGTCGGGGACGCCGGCCTCGGCCGGCACCTTTGTGCCCTTCGCCCGCATGCGCTGGATGACGGCCTCCTGCCGCTGGCGAATCACTTGACTAAAGTTGTGCAGCTCTTGTTCCATGCGGGAGTGGTTCTGCTGCTGCGCGGCGCCAAGCGCGGCGTAGCCCTGCTTTTTTCGCACCTGCACCTCCGCGTACCCGTCCTGCAGCACCTGCGCCAGCTGCCGGTAGTGGCGCAGCTTCTCGCGCGCGACGGTGGCTGGTGTGAAGAGAGCGAGGAACCCCTTTTCAATGAGCAGGGCGGTGGCCGTGGTGGTGAAGGGCGTGAGAGGGTCGCTGTAGGTTGTCTTCTGTGTGGAGAGGTGCGCCTGCAGCAAGTCCTTCTGCGCCTGCCACCGAGCTATCGTCTCTTGCTGAAGCCCACGGAGGGCCTCCGTCGCCGTCGCACTCTCCTTACTCCCCTCGCTTTGCTGCTCCGCCTCGCCGCTCGACAACGTGCGCGGCGTGTAGTGCTGAGTGTACACGGAGAGGTCCTCGTCACTGCCATCAGGGCAGTCGACGATGCCGTCACCCAGTTTGGACGGCGCGAGAAAAATCGTGGCTGCCGCCGCCGCCACCAAATTCTCTGACGATGCGTGGGATGAGGGGGGACCTGCGGCAGCCGTCGGTGAAGCTCGATTCTGCCCACAGACGAAGGGCACGACGTAGCCACCCGCGCGCCCTTGCCGCTGCCGCTTCTCCGCCTGCGAGAGAATTTTGTTCCGTTCGACAGAGTTGCTCCAGTTGGCGAGGTGCACCTCTTCGTAGAGCGGAATGTCGGGCACCGTCGTGTGGTACTGCGCCCACCGCCGCCCGGCGAGGATCATGCCAGCGCCGCTGGCCATCGAGCAGGCGTTCGTCGAAACCTCATCGGAGCCGTCGTAGCAGTCGCAGTAATCGTCGTTGAAGTGGCGCAGCGGGATGAGCTGAAAAGCGGCGTTGCTTTTTTGTCGATTGTGCATCTGCACCTCCTTTCGAGTGAGTATGACGCGCAGCTGCGGGAATTGTGTGCGCGCCGCCGCCGCAGCGTCGTTTTGGCAACCCTCTTGTTGCAGATACCGGATCAACTCCGCGTTCGCGTTGTTGCTGTACACGTCCCCGTCCCCTTCCCCCCCTTCCCCTCCTCGCCCTCCAGTGGTGTCAAACTGCAGCGCTAGGTGGCGCAGATCTGAAATGCGTGTCCCGCAACGAAAAAAGTGCGGCGCCGGCGCGGACGGCGATGCCCCTGTTGCCACATTTTGTTGCTGCGCATACTTGGAGGAGTGCAGCACGTTTCGCTTTATTTCAGCTGAAATGAAGAGGTCGCTGTACTGCTCCAGCGTGTAGCAGCGAGCCCCGTTGTGCCTGGTGCCACCGCTGCCATCCGCGCTTTCGGTGTCCTCCTGCCGGTCGGCATCGCCCTCTGCGGGCGTCGCGGCTTGCGTGGTTTTCTTGGCGGCGGCGTCCTTCTCCTCCACCCTTTCCTGCTGCCTCATCCGCTTGTAGTTCGCACTGAGGGTGGGCGGCGGAGCTGCCCCTGCCGCCGGCGGCCCGTCTCGGCCACCATCGCCTCCACGCCCGATGCCCTCCTGGCCGGCGTGGCCACCGGCGCTTGCCACAGCTGCCCCCGCCGTCAGCTCCTTCCAGGCGTACCACAGATTCTGGCAGCCCTCCGCGGCGGCGTCTATCCAGTCATCCCCGGTTTCCTTTACAAAGCGAACGGTGCGCAGCACGGCGCTGGCATCGGCCTCCGGGCCGTAAAAAGAACGGGGGGAGGCGGACAGCATGGCACTACAGCCGATGAACGTCAACAAAAGAGCCGCGAAGAGAATGAGCAGATAGAGAAGCGCCCACACAATCTTTTCCTTTACTGTGTTGGACGGTCCTGCGCGAGTACTACTGTTATTCGCGCTCGCCTTTTCTCTGTTTTTATTTTGTGCGTTTTGGGGAGCGGCAGGGGAAGCAGAGGGGCGGTTTGTGTGCGCATCAGCCGCATGCGACGGCTCCGCTTGCTTGACCTGTTCAACATGTCTTTGTCTCTATTTTTTTTTTAACTCTTATTCTATGTATAAACTGTTTTATTTTAAGAAAAGAAAAGAAGAAAGTGATACAACTAACTGTAAGATTGAAGATAGGAAAAAAAGAAAAAAAAAGAAGAATACTCTTTAAAGCAAACTACAGGAGTTCATACACGCGCCCACTTCCACAGAATAATAACAATATTAACAATAATATCAACGGATAAAAAGAAAAAAAAGCCCCTTTTCACTTTATGTTACGCTCATCATGCTTTTTAGAGAGAAAGACATACAAACAAATAGGTAACTGGCAAAAAGACAACAACCAAAACCACAAAACACACATACACCATTTCGTAGTCCGCCAAGAGAAAGAAAACCTCAACAAACTAACAAAAACAATTACGCTTATCATCACGGCGGCGACTATAAAACGTCACACAACACCAAAAAAAAAAGCGAACGACAATTATTGACAAAACGCCCAATAACTTTACATATTATTTTTATTATTATTATTACTATCCTCACTTCTGACCGGGGCGCACGAAGCGCTCTGTCGATGGTGTGGGGTTCATCATGGCGTAGTACGTCTCAAACGGGTCCTTCACGACCGGCCCCGTCGGCTCGTGGAAGAGGTCCGTCACCTTCCCCTTCTCTGGCACGCGCCACCGGCGCAGGCAGCCCTGCTTGTCGACCTCCAGCACAAACACCCCCGGGCGCTTGTTGCCCGGGATCTGCTCGTCGGGCGAGGCCGCCGCGACCACCTCGGGCGGCGGCAGCTGCCGCTCCGCCCCCGCCGCGGCGACGACGTGGTAGCTGCCGTCGCCGGGCAGCACCACCGCCGCGAGATGGTCCACCGCGACGCAGCGCTCCGTCGGGTGGCGCTTCACCATCTTGCCGACGTCCACGTAGCGGCAGGTGCCGCTGTTGGCGGCTGTGCGGTCGTAGTGCGGGCAGAGCAGCCCCGGCAGGAGCCCGAGGGCGCCGACGCGGATGTACTGGAAGGTGCCGCCGCTGCCGCCCATCTCTTCCTCGGCGGCCAGCGCGTCCTTCTCGCGGTCCGACGCGCGCAGCAGCATCGGCAGCTGCGCCGTGGCGGGATCGGCGGAGTCGCTGTGGCCGCTCGTGCACCAGCAGATGGCGCCCGCGCTGCCGCCGCAGAGAACGCAGCCGCGCGCGGCGGCCGCCCGCAGCGCCGCCGCCACGCCCGTCTCCGCCCAGCGGCGCACCGCGTAAAGTGTATTGCCGCCGGAGACGAGCACAGCGTCGGCCTCCTCGGCGAGAAAGTGGCGGTCTGCCTCCGCGAGGGTGCGCACGGCGGGGTCGGCCACGCGGACCCAGCGCACCTCACACCCTTTCTGCTCCAGCTCGCGCACCTGCGGCGCGCCGTACTTTACAATGTCGTACGTGGCGGTGCCAAGGAAGGCGACGCGGAGGGTAGTGCTATTGGCGCTGTTGCTGCTGCCGTGGCTCGCCTTTATCAGGTCGTATAGCTTGGTGGCAATGGTGCTGTCCTGCATGCCCTCCGCGCCTGAACCGCACAGGACAGCTTTTATGCTATTAATGTTCATCATGTGTGGATAAAATAACAAACACAATATTCTGCTTGCTTCTTTTTCACTTTGCTCCTTCTTTTTTAATAAATGTGTAGAAAACGACTAAGGAAGTGAGAGAGAGAGAAGAAGAGGGAGAGAAATGTTGTAAAAGGATCAGCTCTGCTATAAGTCAAGAGTCAAGAGTACAAAGAAGCAGTAAGGGTCACAGCGCTCCTATATCACTTGTAAACGCAGAATTGAAAGCGTAGTATATAATTCTTTTATTATAGTGCACATGTGCATGTGGGTAGGTGATAAAAAAAAAGCAGCAAAAAAGTGGTTGCAAACTTAGCAAAAAAATTCTTTTTTTATTTTTATTTTTGACTAGCTAAACGAGAAGGAGTGTAGTAATGACTACTCTCGCACACTCAAACACACACAAAAAGAGAAAAAGCAATAGCAACAACGAAAACAACTAGTAAAAGAAGAATAAATAAATAAAGAAATAAAATAGGGTGCGTAGCTAATATATGTGTACATGCTTTCGTTTGTGTAAATAGTATGTACGTATGCAATTCTATGTTTTTCTGTATGTCATGGTAGTTCTGCGAGGTCCGCTAGGGGCTGCAGTGGCGGCGCCTCCTGAAGCCATCCTCTGAGTTGTTGCGCCTGGCGGCACAGCCAGGCAGGCGAACGTAGCTGTTGCTTTCACGAATGAAGTTGGTGGCGGCGCCCAACGCGCCGGATTCTCTTGCGACATCGCGACGTACCCTTTTTGTTCGCCGCCTCCGCTTTCGTCCTTTTTCGACTCCGTAATCTTTTTTTCCGCTTTCTCTTTGCGCACGAGACGCATCTCGCCACCACTGGCGCGGGGGCCATGCACGCACACAAGCTCCTCTACCGGGGAGTGACCTTCTGCATTCTCCTTCCCCTCAACACCGTTGCCGGTGCTGCAGCCGTTACTGCCTTCCACCAGTTCGTGTATCAGCACCGATGGCTCCTCGGCGTCCGCGATAATGCCAATCGCGTTCGTCTGCGCGCGGCTCATCGCAACGTAAAAAATGCGACGCTCCTCGTCTTTGCAGCTCCCCAGGGCAGCGGCGGCGGGGGCGGCGCTGGCGGCGCCGGCCGCCGTCGCTTGGGGCGGCTGCACGTGCGGTGCACTGTACGTGGCCATGGACTGGATGGCGCTGTAGCGGCGCGCCGCCGACACGGGAAAGCCGCCGACGTTGCAGCCCGGCAAAAACACGAGTGGCCACTCCATGCCCTTCGCCGCGTGCACGGTGCCCACACTGATTCTCCCCCGCTGCCCTGCGCGCGTGTGCTTCTGCTGCTCCTTGCGTGCGGTGAAGTGCTGCCGCAGGAGGTCTTCGTCCTGAAGAGGGGGAGCTCTGGCATAATCGTCGTCGTCGTCATCGCGTTTGTGGCGGTCGCGCGTCGTCGGCCCGCAACCGCAACCGCGCCCCCGGCGCGCACCATCATCCCTTGTCTTCCCCTCCTCCTTTGCTTCTTCTTCTTCTTCGTCTTCTGCCACCGCCTTTCGTTCCGCGGCGGCCATCGCCGCCTCGTCGTGCCGCCGTCTCTTCTTCTTGCGCATCAAAATGCGAATAAGTGCATTGGTGTCATCGTCATCTTCGGAGAGGAGAAGAAACTGGTCTAAGAAGCGGAGGAGAAAGGACCGACTGTTCATCTCGTCTGTCACCTCTGCTTCATGCGGTACACCGTGTGGCTGTTGCTGACCACCACCCTCGCCCCCTCCCTCTCCCTCTCCCTCCTCCTGTTTTATTTCTTGCTCCGCCTCTGTCTGTAAGTAGGTGAGCACCTCAAGCAGAACGTTTAGCAATGTCTTCCGCTCATCCCCCTCTTCGTCGTCATCGTCTTCGCTGCCGCTGCTGCTACTACGGCAATCGTGGCTATTCTTGCTTTTGGCCTTCCCCCCTTCTTGTTCGACACTTTCCTCTTGAACACCGATGGCGCCTCCCCCGGGTTTGCTGTTTGAGTTGCTCTTTTCCAGAAAGCTGGCCGACACGGCGTCGACGATGCTGTCGCCCGCACGTGGCCGCTTCCCGCCGCTGCCGCTTTTGTTGCCCACCGCACCCGCAGCAGAGAGACCTTTCGTGCTGCTGTGGCTGCTGCGAGAGGTGCCCGCACCGCCGTCGAGGCCCGCCATGACCACGATGTGACTCAGCAGCTGGCGCAGCAGCAGACCACACTGGTGAAGGGAGCGGAGCTTCGCTTCGGCGACGGGGCTCAGAAGGCGGCTGTGCTCGGCGCTGGCGTGGGCGGATGCGGCGCGGGCGTGGCGTTGTTGGTGGGCGCATAATTGCCGCCGGCCCTCTTCGACAACCTCGACAAGGTACTTTAGCTTTTTTTGCATCGTCTTCGGGATCGAGCCCAGTTTGGGGTACAGAGAGGTAGAGAAGTTACAAAAAACAAAGTTTTTAATGATGTCGTAAAAAGACAATTCGACGGTGCCCTTCTGTTCCGGCTGTTGCCGCTGTTGTTGCTGCCGCTGCTCTTCGACCATAGATTCCATAGAAGCCACGAAGGGCTCAACCGCTTTGTCGGTCAGACACAACTTGGCACACATCCGACTCGAGATGATTGTCCGGACGTCTTCGTTACACGCTCGCAGACTAGCGCTGATCGGGCGATGGTGTGCATACCGCGCATTACCTTTGTTGCTCTCACCCATGCCAGAATAGGTGTACGCTTCGAATGCGGCCGTCGGCACGGGCAGCGAGTTGCGATTGGCGCCGCCGCCCGCCTCCCCCGCAACGATGAGGCGCAGAAGCGCCATCACTACTGCCACCGGACTGGCCTGCGGGCGACCGTATACCGCTTGTCCATCGGGCCCACCGCCGCCCATGGTCGAGTTGCCGAAGGCGCTGCCGCTGCCGCTGCCGCTGCTGCCCATGTGACGAATGAGCTGATACGGAAGATAGTTTTCTTTTAAGAGGTGAACCACTTTATTGACTAGCTCCCCTTTACGGCACAGTATGGCAATGTCGCTGTAGTTGTACGAAAAAACACACGGCCGCTGCTGTTGCTGCTGCTGCTCCTTCCCCTCATCAATACTTCCTGACGTCCCGCCGCCGCCGCTGTCTTGCGAAGGAAGAGAGAAAAGCACTTGCTTGTTCGCCGTCAGGCAGTCGTCCGTGTACATGTTCGTGCAGGTAATGTGGAGCAGCTGCCGAAGAACATCGAGGGCGTCGTCCTCGTTCCCCGCAGCGTGCACAAGCTTTACTGTGAAGGGACTTTGCTGATCTAGCCGCGCCTGATGGTTCATCATTGTGACGAGGGAGGGCATGTCCAGGGTCCTGGTGGTGCTGGCGGAGGCGGTGCCGTCCTTTTGCTCTTCCTTCGCCGCTGGTGGCAGCTTCGGTGCAAGCACACGCTTCCTTCCTTCTTCGTCCCCATAAACCGATTGCTGAGAGGCTTTTACGATGCCGTTGGCAACTTGCACAATGTGTGGCAGGCTGCGATAGTTGAACCGCAGACACATCTCTACACTCTGTGGAAAGCGTTCCTTCCACCGCGCAAAAGACTGCTTGACGGCCCCGCGCCAGCCGTAGATGCTTTGATTCGGATCGCCCACGCAGGACACACGACACACACCAGAACACTTTGCGCTAGGCTTCATACGATTATTGTTCTTATCGCCGTCGCTATTGTCGTTGCAGTTGGTATCGGTGGTGATGGTATTACGTGTGCCCTTGCTCTCGGTGTCGTGGTGTGCGCCGTCGCCCTCGCCGGCGAGCAGCGCAGCCACTTCAAACTGCACAGCGTTGAGATCTTGAAATTCGTCGATGATCAGGTGAGTGTAGCGGCGACGCAACGCCAAACAGGCGCTACTCATTTCTTTCCTTTGCTCCCGTGGCGGTGAGTCGGGGCCTTGGTTTGCGCCTAGTGCCGTTGTTGCTGGCGTCATCGTCGCCGTCGCTGTGGTCTCTTTCCCCTCTGTGAGTGGCTCTGCTTCGACCGCCTTAGGGCGTAGCAAGTCATAAAACATGTACTGCAGGTCGCCAAAGTCCACCGCCATCATTTCCTTATGCAAGATGTCTTCGTAGGCTTGAAACATTCGAATGTGCTCTCGCTTCGCGTTTGGCTTGAAGTGCTGCATCGCCTCATTTTTCTGATTATTAATAAACAGAAGGAGGTCTTGCGTTTGCTCTTCCAGTTTGTGCCGGCTCTCACGCGTGTGTCGCGCTGGCTGCGGGATGTAGGCCTCCACCACTTGCTTGGCGAGTTTGCGCTGCTTCTTTACGTCGATGACTTCAGTGTTGAAGGGCAGGGCCCCAAAGCGGCGTAGACAATCCAATCCAAAAGCGTGCATTGTTTTCACCTTCACATGGAGCAGTGGCTCCTCTTCCCCCCTTCCTGCTGCTGCCGCTACCGCTGTTTCCTCTATCTCCAATTCTTTTTCGTTTCTGCAATGAATCTGTCTATTTGCCTTTGCCTGTTGCTTGAGTCGATCAGTTTCTTGCTGTAGGAGCTGCTGCACACGCTGCTGCAACGTAAAGGCGGCCTGCCTTGTAAAGCAGAAGCACAGGATGCGGTACGGCGGCACGTGGTGGTGGAGGATGAGATGCGCAATACGGGAAGCCATCGTGTGCGTCTTTCCACTGCCGGCGCCGGCTTGGAGAAGAAGAGGGCGATCGGGGTCCGCGCAAACAGCCGCGCGCTGCAGCTCATCCAGATCGTGCAGATAACTTACGCTGCCACGACCCCCAGAGCGGTCCCACACACTCGCAACTTCTGCTTCGTCTGCTCTGCTGCTGTGTCCCGTGGAAGGGCGACAGGAAATAGATTCCACTTGATCACAAGGTGAGCTTCTTTTTGAAGAAGGCGAATGCTGGTGCGGAGGCGCATCACTTGCCGTCGGAGGAAAGGAAGGAGAGGATGGGCGAGGTGGTGCTTTTCTTTTTTTTCGCGCAGGCGAAGGGCAATCCATCGGCTGCGTTTCTGTCCTCTCTTCACACGCTGTCGTACTGCCAGGACTCTTATTGCCAACAAGCTTGTCGCCGCTGTTGGTGTTACTCAAACTAATTTCGTCTTCATCGACGTCAATAACAGCTGAATGAGCCCTTTCTGCCTGCCTCTCTATGCGCGAGAGCCGCAACGACATACTTTCTCTCCCTTTTCTATATATATATATATATATTATATTATTTTTACACTAAAGCCGCCTTTGTACCTTTATCAAATTCGTTTTTTTTTCACTCTATTTTATTTAGTTTTGTATGCAAAACGGCTAATAATCCT
>AUXK01000129.1:0-13544 GCA_000482165.1 Strigomonas oncopelti | reverse complement strand
TTTTTAAAACCCCCTTTTTTTTTTTCTCCCTTAACTTTGTCTTTTTTTTTGTCCTCCCTCTTTCTCTTGTTTTTTGTTATTTTATTTTTATTATTATTCCTCTTCTTCCTGCACACACATAAATGTTACCTTTCATAGAAATACAGTGTCACCTATACATAAATATATATATATATATATTTTTTGCTGTTTCGTGTCAACAGCGTTATTTACTAGACCACTCTTGTGCGAATGCGACGACGGCGAACCGAACCGGCCAACGGGCCTCGGGTGGACCCGAACCCGTACAACAAGAGCTGGACGGAGGATCTGTATGCCCGCATGACCTTCAACTTAGCGGGCGCGATCGAGACCACAATCCAGAAGCAGCGCGAGGACGCCTACATCCGGTCGGTGCAGTTCAACGAAAAACTAGAAGAGGAGCGCGAGCACATGCAAAAGCGCCGCGCGAGGCTGGAGGCGAAAAGGGGGATGATAGCCAGGCGGCCCGACTTCGCGGGTGACGTGGAGCTGACCTTAATGCTCGAAGACCAGCAGAAGCAGCAGGAGGAGTACATGGCTGAGATGAAGCTGAGGTACCCGCTGGCCTCTCTGGACGAGACGGTGGAGAACTGCCTGGCGCCGTACCGTTTTATCCGCGACCTCCGCTCGCGCCTCAACGACTTGGTACACGCGCACCTGCAGAGCGCCGCGGAAGGGAAAGGGGAAAGGGGAGGGGACGGACAGGTGGTCGAGGGCGCGGCTAGTGGCCCTGGCACCACGGAGCTAAAAAGTGAAAACGAGGTGTCGACAGGAAGGAGTGCCGAGGGCCAGCAGCAGCAGCAGCAGCAGGGCCGCGATAGTCTCACGGTGAAAGTGGAGCCTGGCACGGACGGCTGCAACGAAAACGACGGCTCTCTCAATGGCGGGACGGCGCCGCAGCGCGTCGGGAGCTGTGCGCGCAAGAATCCTGTGGGGGCGTACATCGTGCCGCAGGCGGCCCCACCCGCCTTTTTCCCCGCGCAGGCCCCGCGGGAGCCCGTCCTCACAACAACGACGGTGCCCAGCTCCGTTTCGGAGGCGCAGGAGGCACAAGCGCGGGGGACAGTGGCAGAGACGTTTGCGAGGCGGCGCGCGGCGGGGAGAAGGAGCGAACCCGCGAAACCGTTCAAAGGGAATTTGTTCATTCAGAAGGTGAGGAAAGAAAAGTCGGTGCTGCTTTACCTGGAAGAGGCGGTGGCGAACAACATGACACAGCTGCGAAAGCAGTACGTGGCGAGGCGGCGTTTCGTGTGCGCGCAGGGGCGGCGGAAGGGCATGCACGCGGGAGCTCGGCAGCACAAGCAGAAGAACGCAACACGGGCGGCGGTGCTGGCCGCGGCCAAGGAGGACCCCGCACTGGCAGAAGAGCTTCAAGTGATTCGCAAAGCTTATGCGAGTAGGAGACGGGTCTTCAGAAGCCAAAAAAAGCAAATTGAGTTTTATCTCGCAAACATCCGACGACGCGAAGAGCGTCTCAGAGAGCGGCACGCCGCAAAGGAGCGAAAAAGGAATGGTCACAAGATTGCTGAAGAAGCAATCGGCGGGGATGGCCGCAGCGGAGTGGGCAAGCCAACGGCCTCCTTGCCCACAAGGCGCATCTTGTCGCCATTTGACTGCGACGCCCTGCTCACCAAAATAGAGCACAAGCATTCCGCGTTGGTCGAGGAGGCCATGCTCCACAGCACCCGACCGGTGCCGCCCGTCCCCCGCAGCGAGGGGGACACCACCGGCGGGGTGGATGGGTCTGCGACAGAGAGCTGGGCCTCCTTCCCGCTGCCGCCGCAGCCCATCGATGATGAGAGTGACGGCAACGTCGTTGACGCCGAAGGCCTCCACGGCAGCCGCAACGACGATGATTCCGTGGTGGCGCAGTACCTGTGGCCCACGGAGCTCGAGCAGGACATTCGCCACGTTGTCTATGCACGGGTGAAAAACTTCTCGGGCATCGCACTGCACATCCCCAGCCTTCGCAGGAAACACAAGAAGACTATACTGCTCGAGGGGCACGAGCGGGGGCGAGTGCGAACGACGGACGGACGGGTGGGTGGGCGGCTGGCAAAAGGTTTTTCGAGCAAATGCTGGAAGCCGCTGCAGATCTCTCAGGCCGAGATCGAAAGCGCCTTTGCGACAGAGCACCAGCGGCAGCACCCCGCGCAGGCGCAGGCGCAGGCGCGGGGTGAGGCGGTGCCCTCTCCTGGTTGTACTGACAGCCAGGAGCAAGTGTCTGACATGGATATGCTGCTCGAAGGACTCTCCAGGCACGTGGCGGTCCACGGTGACCAAGGCGCGCCCGCCACGTTCGTTGAGACTTCGCTGGCGCGACGCTTTCTCAAGTTGCCCTGCTGTGGAGAAGATGTTTTTTTGCACATCGACAAGAGAGGAGACTTTGTTTCGCATGAAATTATGTTTTCCACCACGCCATCCGCTTAACAATACAAAAAATTGAACAGCTGAGAATTTATATGTATGAGAATATATATATATATATATGTCACCTTGAATGCAATATATTCTTTGTATATTTGTCTAGTTATATCTTGACCTGCCTGTTAAAGCACACAAGTCGCTTTCGTTTTTGTAGATGTCGTTTGCGTCATATTACTTTTTGTTTTTTTTAGTTTAATTAATTTAACTCTTGCAATAAGTCACTTGGTCCATTGCTGCATTCATTGATTTTATTTAGCTTTCGCATTGCTTGCTCTTACCCCTCGCTCAATCTTTCACTCTACGTTTTTTTGTTCTTGACATCTTTACTGTCAAACTTTTCTGTTTCTGTTTTTTGTTTTGCTGGGTGAAGGACAAAAAAAAAAAAAGACGTGGTCTCAATTCTACAGCACGTCGCACACAAATACACACACACACACACACACACAAAAACATAATTATATACCATAAAATGGCGGGTGCTGAAGCAGTCATTCATGACTCTGCCATGACGTGGGATTTGCAGCAGGACTGCGTTGACTGTGCCGCCTACGCCCTGGGCGAATTAAAAATGACGGACCAGAACAAAATTGCCGAGTTTATGAAGACGGAGATGGATTCCAAGTACGGTCTGCTGTGGTATTGTATTTGCGGCCACTCCTTTGGCTCGCTCGTAGGGCATGACGAGGGCAACTGTATCTATTTTTCCATCGGCGACGTCTTTTTTCTTGTCTGGCGGATGGACAAATCGTACGAGAGTAAAGAAGTAGATGTAGACAAGCTTTTAGCAGCACAAAAGAAGAAGCGCGAGGGGACAAAGGTGTATTACTAATCGGCAGAGCTACTTTGTGTGTATAAGTGCTTCTTTTTTTCTTTCTTTTTTCTTTTTCGATGTAACTATGTACACTACGTTCAATGAATAATAATAATGAGCCAACATGCATGACAAAAAATAAAAAAAAAAATACTGTGAGGTGAAACAACAATTTTAAATCACATTAAATAAAAACAATATTTTTTTCTTTTTGTTTTGCTTTTGTTGTTGTTAAATTGTATTCACGCCGAACGCTTCTTCTTCCCCTCCTTTCTCTCTGTCTGTCTGTCTGTCTTTCTCGGATATCATTTCCCCCGTTTGCGGAATATCATACTCATTGTTTCGCTACTACTATACTGACTTTATATTTTATTAGTATTACCATTTTTTGTTAAAACTGAAAGACCTTTTCCGGGTACTTTTCATTTGTTGTAACAATCGTCACCAGCACAATTCATGTCTGTTAATCACGACGCACGATTGCAAGAGCCTGCGGCGTCTCCTGCGCGCTTCCTCTGCTCCTCCTGCTCCTCCTCCTCGTACTTATTTGCTCCTCCTCCGTGTCGCTCGTCGGCGCCGCGAAGCAGGGCTCTCCCGAAGAAATGTCACAGTGGCGCCGTGAGGTAGAGCGCGTGCGCAACTACACGGTGGAGCGCTACCTCACCCACGTGAGCAGCTACGACAATGTGTCGACGCTGCCGTCGGGTCTGCGCCTGACAGTAGTGAAGCGCGGCCACGGCGATGTCGCGCCGTCGGCGGAGGACGTGTGCGACGTGCACTACACCATCTACTACCGCTACCCCGGCGTGGTGGAGGACACGCGCGCGCTGCCCTACGCGGTGAAGCGGCGGCCCAAAGACCTCATCCCCGGCATGAAGGAGGCGATGGAGCTCATGCGCGAGGGTGACCGTTTTTACCTCTACCTGCCCTACTTCCTCGCGTACGGCAGCGATGGTAGCCTCGACAAAAAGGTGACCCCGTATTCGAACCTGCGCTGTGACTTGGAGGTGTTCAAGTGTGTGCGCCCGAAGGGCAAGACGAGCGAGGCGATCGAAGCCTTCCTGCGGCCGTACCTGAAGCTGCCCATGCCGCCCAAGTCAGCGCCGATCAACTACGATGACCTGTAAGTCAGCTTCACGTGGGCTGTTTTGGCAGATGGCAAGGCTTTCTAACACGCACACATATGAAGCAAAACTGAACATGTATTTTTAGGTGACACATATATAATTATTAATTTTTTTGTCCAATTGCACATACCAACAAATACTCTTTGTTTTCTTGTTTAGCGAATGACTCATATATATCGATGTTATTTGTTAATTTCGCCTCTACCTTTATTCCTTTTCTCTCTCTCTCTCTCTCTCTCTTTTTCGCGCACGCATGCATGCAAGGGCGCGGCCGTGAGCAACATCGCACACGCGAAATAGTGAAATAATAAAAGTAGCAGAATTTTGCAGCAGCAGCATCGGGTATGGCGATAAAAGGCACGTGGAAGGAGACCGCACTAGCCATCGTGGGCTCGCTCGTCGTGGCGTTTTTTTCCGCAATCCCTAGTGTCATCGAGATGGCGACCATTCCAGCGCATGAGCCTCTCGCCTGCCTCCTCGCCAGCAGCGAGAGGCTCGAGCAGTTTATAGAGCAAGAGCACGCCCACGTGCTGGTGCCCGGCGCGCTCGCCTTCACCATCCTCCGGCGCAACCCCACCAACGCTTTGGACGCGGAGGCGGCGGCGCGCCTGCCGCCGGACGAGGCGGCGTTTCACGAGCTCGTTGGCAGCGCCTGCGCGAGCGACGGCCACCTCTACTTCAGCGCGGCCCAGGGGCTCGCGCGCTACGCCGCCACCCGTGCCCGCGTGTACGAGAACGCGACCGACGTGCAGCTGCGCGCCGTCGCGAACCTGCACGACGTGCACCTGTTCAACAAGACGGAGGCGAAGCTCACCGCTGCGCGCGCCGCGGGGCGGGAGGCGGAGCCGGGCGTGGTGTACGCGTACGTCAACACGACCAGCTCCTGCACCGGCCACCCCGTCGAGCGCGCAAACCAGTTGCGCTCGGCCCCGCGCCGCTTCTCCCTCCACGGCTTCGGTGACTCGCTCCCAGTCTTCCAGTACATTCTCAGCCTCATCCCGGAGGGGGAGCAGTGGAAGCTGGTGATGAGCCACGATCTCGCCTACGGCTTACGTGGGCGCGGGCGGGCGGCGCCGCCGTACTGCGGAGTCGAGATGGTGGTTGAGGTGGACCGCGTGGGCGGCAGCCAGGTCCCACTCGCGGTGTGCCGCGCTGAGCTGACGCGGGTGTTGGGGTACGATCCCTACACAGCAACAGGCCGTGGGACGGAAAGTGCTTGAAGTCTGGTCCGCTTTGAAAATGCAAAAAATATATATATATATATATATATATATATATTAGTAATAAAAGAACTGTGCTTGCTTCCTGTTTGTGTATTTGTTGTGTTGCGTCAAAAAAAAAAAAAAGGCAATTAGCATGTGCATTCCTCATTGATGTTCTCTCCTTCTTTCATTTTCTTTTTTTTTTTTTCTTTCGCTTAGTTTGCTGTAAGATATACACATATTCTCTTTCTCACATTTGTTTCTTCGTAACAAACATCAAAAGTTGGTTTTCCGGTTTTTTTTTTCTTCTTTTTCGTTGTTTTTTTTTTTTCTTTAAACCATTAATATTATTACTATTTAACGCTTTCCAACCAGCACAATGGACTGCAACATGGGTGCCCAGATGGGTCAGCAGTTTCAGAAGGACGCGATGGGGATGCCGCGTCAGCAGGCCCTCTACATGGACCCCGCCCTCGCCGCGGAGCAGGACGCGCTCATGCAGATGAGCATGGGAAACAGCGGGATGGGCGGAAGTCAGGAGTGGGCCCACATGATGGCCGCGCAGCAACAGCACGAGCGCATGGCTGCGGCGCGGCAGCAGCACGAGATGGAGCAGGCCTTCATGCAGGGGCAGCACCAGCGCGCCGCGGGGCAGAGCGCGGCGATGATGCCGCCCGGGCAGCAGTTCGCCGCGGCGAACCAGGCCTCCATGATGCAGGGGATGATGGCCACGAACATGAGCATGGGCCTCAACATGATGATGGCCCCGGGGGCGTACCAGTCTATGCAGCAGCAGTCCTTCCTCCCGCAGATGCAGATGACGACGCAGCAGCAGCAGCAGCAGCAGCAGGGCACGCGCCAGAGTGCGACCGTCGCTGCCAACACAGACAACGCCTGGGCGGAGAAGCTGGGGCAGCAGCAGTGGGGGCAAGACTACAACGACGTGCAGACCTTCAACGTCGAGGGCGAGAAGAACGACACGGTGGAGGAGAAGACGAAGAACAGCGAGTTCTACACCTTCATGGACCGCATCCGCAACCGCGAGCTGCTCATCGACGAGGAGAAGGGCGAGTTGATCCAGGGGCCGGGGCCGGAGCAGGAGGTGCCTGAGGACGCAGAGTACCTGCGCGGGCTCGCCGCGATGGAGGGCATCGAGATGCCGGCCGCGACGGGCGTGCCCGGCCAAATGCAGCAGGACCCGTACACGCAAGACCCCGACCTGGGCGCGAACGAGGACGTGGAGCAGTGGGCGCAGGAGTACGCCGACATGCAGGACCGCATGGAGAAGACGGCCAACAGCACCGACTACCCGTTCGAGCCGAACAACCCGTACATGCACCACGACACCCCGTTTGAGGAGGGCAAGGAGATGCTGGCGCTCGGCAACCTCGCCGAGGCCGCGCTCGCCTTCGAGGCGGTGTGCCGCAAGGACAACGACAACCTCGAGTCGTGGCGCCTCCTCGGCACGACGCAGGCGGAGAACGAGAAGGACGGTCTGGCGATTCTCGCCCTCAACAACGCCCGCCGCATCAGCCCGCGCGACCTCGGCGTCCACGCGGCGCTCAGCGTGTCGCACACGAACGAGCACAACACCGAGGCCGCGATGGAGTCGCTCAAGTCGTGGCTGCTCTTCAACCCACAGTACGAGAGCCTGTCCAACATCACCGTCGAGCCCGACGCCGACCTGGACCTCGAGATGACGGACGCCTTCTTCTTCGCCGACCCGACCCGGTTCCGCGAGGCGAAGACGCTGTACGAGGCCGCGATTGAGATGAACCCAAACGACGTGAACCTCTTCACCAACCTCGGCGTGCTGTACAACATCTCACACGACTACGACGCGGCGGCCGAGGTGCTGCGGCGGGCCGTCGACGTGAACCCCCAGGACGCGAAGCTGTGGAACAAGCTCGGCGCCTCCCTCGCCAACGGCAGCCACGCCGAGCAGGCCCTCGAGGCGTACAACCGCGCGCTCGACATCACCCCAGGCTACGTGCGGGCGATGTACAACATGGCGATCGCCTACAGCAACCTCGCCAAGTACAACATCGCCGCCAAGTACGTCATCCGCGCCATCGCCACGCAGGAGGGCGGCACGAACCCGACCGGGGAGGTGACGGAGATGGCGACGCGCGCGATGTGGGACCTGCTGCGCATGACGCTCAACCTGCTCGACCGCGACGACTTGGTCAAGCTCACCTACGATCGCAACCTCGAACCATTTATTAAGGAGTTCAAGCTGGAGGGACTGGTGTAAAGCACAAGCAAAGGGACGAGTGACTCTCTGCGCGAACTGAGCGCGCGCACACACCACCACCGCCACTCCTGTCACAGGTGTTTGCTCTTTTTGTGATTATTACTATTATTATCATTATTTTATTTTCTACTTTATATATTACTTTCGCCCTCCCTCGCACGCTCTCGCTCTCTCTCTCATTACATTTCTTTGCCGGCAGCGTGTGTGAATCTTATCATACATTGTGCATCATCACGTCGCTGAATGTATGCCACCGATGCAGTTTGGAGAGCGGTACATTAGCGGAATTGGCTAAAACGGATTTAGAAAAAAAAAAAGTTTAAAAAAACTAAATATATATATATCATCATTTACAAATAATACTTTTGTGCTAGTGTGGAGTGGCAAATACAAATGAAGCAGAAAAAAAAGTTCTGGTACTCTCAGTATAACGCAAAGAGAAAGGGAAAAAAACGTGATTAACCTGAGCACATGCAGTGTCTGTCTTTCTTCCCTGTTTCTTTTTTTTTTTTCTATTTCTATTTTTTTCCGCAAATTGTTTTTCCTTTTTGTTCTCACATAACAAGAAAAGAGTTTTACTGAGCTTGTTATAAGTGTCGACGTCATTCAGGTTGCCCAGCAGTCTATACAGTGTGCCATGTCATCTGCAGCGTCGTCTTCTAAAACCCTTCGCGAGCGCCACGCTGCCAAGCACGGTGACGACAACACCAAAATTAGTGATAGCAAGGGCAGCAGCCCGCCCACTCTGCCGGGCACCAAAACATCCACCGGCGGCGGCCGCCGCTTCACCGGTGTCGTGTGGACGACGGCGCTGCTTTACGTGCTGCTCTTCCTTCTGATTGGCGGCGCCACCTGCTACGTCGGGCGCGCCGCCGTCACCGAGGCGGCGCTGCACTTTTCGCGTGGGCGGACAACGCGTCCGCTGGAGGCGGCCCACTGGTATCTCGCCGACCTCTCCGACGGGTTGCGGATGCCGTATCCTGTGTCGCCGGCGGCGGTCGCGCGGGAGCGGGAGGTGCGCGCCGACAACGCGCGGCTCTTCGCGCGGGTGGCGCGCAGCGGCGACTTCACCCAGCTGCAGTGGCCGCACCGCGACATTTACGTGCGGCCGCTCCAGCGCCGCGTGCCGCTCAACACGACGAGCGGCGTGCCGGAGAGCGTTGTGCCGGAGCAGCAGGCGCTCTTCGCCGCGCTGGCGGCCGAGCGCGGCGGTGCGGCGGCGGCGGCGGCGTCGTCGCCGCTCTCGACGTGGGGGATGGCTGAGATTGACCCCTTCGCGAACAAGGTCGTCACCGCGGACGCGCAGCTCGCGCCAATACGCTGCATGGCCGAGGAAGCCACCGCGAGCGTTCACGTGAAGGGGACGACGTCGACCGGACTGGACTTCCTCAACACGTACCAAACGGGTCGCCCACGGCCCTTTGTCATGGCGGGCGTCGACCATTGCTTCGGCTTTGCGCTCTCGCTCATGTGCGCGGGAGACAAGTGGGAGGTCGTGTGCGGGCCCCAGTCCGCGGAGGGGGCGGCCGGCAAGCCCAGCTCCGCCATCGCGCCGCACCAAGCAATTGTGTACGTGATAGACCTGCGCGACGTTCGCCCACCGGCGGACGCGCCGGAGCCGAGCGCGGGTGCTGGTGTCGTTGCGGGGTCGATTCATAGGGCGGCGCGCCGGCTCGCCTACTTCCGCGGGCGGGCGCTTCTCTCAGGACTGAACGCGACAGCGGCCGAGAAGGCGAGGGCGGGAGAGGCGCTCCGTCGCTTTACCCGTGAGGATTTGTTGGAGGCGAGCAAGGCACATCCATACAAGTCGTTGTGGGAGTAAGTCGTGTGTGTGTGCGCGCGCGCGCCTCTCGTCGCCGCACAAGCCAACGTGAACCCATTTGTATATATGAACAAATCAGTAACAACAACAACAACAAAAAAAAAAAGAAATAGTACTAAGAGTTTGCAAGCGATAGTAAAAAGGACAAAAAAATAAAAGCGAATTGTCTTAATAGTATTTCTCTTCTACTCCCTTACCCTCTCCTTTTTTTTTATTTTTTTTAGCTTTTGCTTTCACAACCTTTAATTTCATCTTTAACCCGCAAACCGATGCCTAGCCTCCCACCCCAGCACAGCAAAGTATGCTCGGTGGAGAAAACAAACTTGGCAACGAGACACCAAAGCGTGTGGATTTTTTTTTTTTGTGTGAAAAACTAGGACTTATCAGAACAAACTTGCTGAACCGTAAAAGGAAGAGCACTGCACACAGCCGTTGCGCCTCTGCCTAAAACAGTACATATGGCACCGTCGTCTGCCCTCAAGTAGCCCTGCGCAGGAGAGAGAGGGGGATTAATAAAGCCAAAAGAGGGAAAAAAGATATTCACCTCCACAACATCCCTGTTCGTTGCTCTTGTTTTCTTTTCGCACGCCAGTCTCCTGCGCAGCATACCCACGCGGGCCAACTTGATCACCGCCACAACAACAAAAACACCTGGCGGCATCTACAAACAAAACCCGGACCTGCTTTACATGGTAGGATCACAAGACCCTGAGTACCCTATTAAGTATCCTGCGACTGTTAATCAAATTGTCGTTTCGTCAAAAGAAGTTGATGCGTCTCTAAGCACGGAATCACGAGCGGCCTACCTGCGCGGTGACTAAAAATACAAGCAATGGCGTTCCTCGGGCCCGCAATACCTTTGCACGCCACTCTTAAAAAGCAATCCACTTTTGCGGAAAGACACGCGCCAAAAAGATGAAAAGAGCGCCTCAACAAATATCTAAATTGCTTGGGTTTTCAGACCTACGGCATTTGCCATAGAGCCTCTTGCTAATTTACATGAAATTACCTAAATAGCCAATGAAGGGACCAGATTGTTTGGTGGTAGACATGCGAACAGGGCCACAGCCGCCCCATCCCATTCTTGCCAGCTGTACTATATTAGGCACTTTTTTTAAGACCAGAAAAAGGTCGCCTTTACGAGAAACAGAAAGCCACACGAATATGAGAACACTTCAACCATTATATACACCCTTAAAACGCAAAGAGAAAAAGACGCTGACATTTTATTGACAAAAAGGCAGGGCTTTTGCCACCACATTTCCTTTCCGCTCCGAGGGAAAGCAAGACACACCCGACACCCCTAGCAAGCATGTTATGGCTTGTTTTCCTTTTGACCTAATGCACTTGCACAAGTGTCCGTCACCATTTTTACTTTATAGTTTTACTTTATATATGCGTGTGCGTTGTGAAAATGTATTGAATTTACCAACGCTCTTTTTTTTATTAGATGATTTACAATTTCAGCTTTCGCTTTGCATTGCTTGATTGTATAGGCTTTTCATTTTTTGTGTATGTCTTCTCTCCAGGAAAAAAAAAAAATTAAAAACATTTGCCCCATCTGTCACGCAAATATGAAATTTTTTGTTGCACACGCACATGTTTACTTCGAAATGCAACGTCACTACTTTAAATTTGTTTCCTCCCGCCATCCCGAATGCATTATGCGTACACCTTTTTTCTTTTCTTCTGCTCTTATTGTAAAAAAAAATTAGTTTTCGTTTACAAATAATCCTTGTCATTACTTATCGTATACGTTCGCGTTTCGCATCTTATTATTTTCATTTTAATAACTTTTTTTTTTTTTTTAACTGACGCTATTTTATTTCTGTTTGTTTGTTTGTTTATATATATAATATATAGTGCGCATATTTTTTATTATTATTATTTTACTGTTTTATCTATATATAGTGGAAGTCACTCGTCCCCATGTTTTCTCGCCGCGCCTGCCTCGACTTTGCCAAAAGCGCCGCTGCAATGTCTTTTGCAGTTCGTTATAAAGGCACAACACCCAAAGTGTACCGCTCGCCACTACCTTCTGTTATGGATGAGGTAAACAAATGGTCGAGCATGTGCGAATACATGTTCAGCAATTGGAAGGCAGTCGAGCCGACTAAAGTGGCACTGGAGCAACTCGAGACCGAGAAGCAATTCACCTACAGCCAGTTGCGGCCAATGACGGAGCTTGTTTCTCAGATTCTCTATCACAAGTACGGCGTGCGGAAGGAAGACGTTGTCTGTATTTTGCTTCCCGACTTCATTATTTATCCCGCCGTGACGTTCGGCATCATGCGGCTAGGTGCCATTGTGACTGCGACGAACCCTGTCTCAATGCCCGAGCAAATCTGCCAGCACGTGGAAGCGAGCTCGTCCAAAACTATTGTTACCTCCCACTTATTTCACCAAAGTGTTAAAGTGGCGGTGAAAATGTATAAAGCGCACAATGGAGAGGAACTCAAGGTGTTGTACGTGGAGGACATCGAAAAGCTGCAAAAGGACGCCGCTCCCATTCCTTCCAGCTACACCGCATTGGAAGAGGCAAAGCCCGACGACGTGGCGTTTGTGCCCTTCTCCTCTGGTACCACAGGGACGCCAAAAGGAGTGCAGCTCACGAACATGAACTTGATTTCCAACCTCAAGTCGTCTGCCCATCTCATGTACTGTGGCAAAAACGACAGGTTCCTTTCTGTTTTACCGTTCTTTCACATTTTCGGTTTTACGTGCATCATGAGCGGTGGAATGGTAAACGGCGGAACGCAGATTTGCATGGCGAAGTACACTGTCGAAGCGTACGTGAAGTGCATTGAGGACTACCAGATCACAGGCGGCTATGTTGCCCCTCCGCTGATAAGCTCGTTGGTGCATTATTTTGAGCAGGGAAAAAACACGCACGATTTATCGTCGTTTCAGGTTGCCGTCAGCAGTGCGGCGCCGCTCTCCCCAGCGCTCGGCGAAAGGTTTACTTCCTTTTTCCCGAATTTACGTCTTCTGCAGGGGTGGGGAATGTCTGAAATGTCGCCTGCCGTAACGGTGTGCCCACGTGAGGGCGACGCCTCAACCGACTTTCACATCAGCGGCATTCTCATTCCAGACACAGAGCTCCGTGTTGTTAAAATAGATGCGAGCCAACAAGACGGTGCCGACTTGTCGCGCGGTATAGATTGTGAAGAGGGCGAAGAAGGCGAAATTTGGCTGCGTGGGCCGCAGATGATGAAGGGATACCTTAAGGCAGAAGACAACGAAAAGGCTTTCCAAGACAGCTGGTACCGCACTGGAGATATTGGCGTGTTCAACCCCCAAAACGGGAGCCTCGTTATTACAGACCGGCTAAAGGAACTTATCAAGTACAAGGGCTTTCAAATTTCGCCTACAAGCTTGGAGGCCGAAATCGCTCGTCATCCGTGGGTTCTTGAATCCGTGGTGTTGAGTGTGCCGGACCCTCGAGACGCAAGCTTCGAAAACCCGCGCGCCCTGGTGGTTTTAAAACCAGGACTTACGAAAGAAGAGGAGGAAATGGCCTCCGACAGCATTTACGACTTTATCAAAAAGCACCAGCCTCCCCACAAGCGCCTGCACGGAGGTGTGCGCATTGTTCCATCGATCCCCAAAAACGCCTCTGGCAAGGTACTTCGCCGCGATGCACGCCACGAAGAGATTAAGTACCTGAATTCCACGAAATTCGAAGCGCGCTACTACCCGAAGAAGCACGACGCCCCGAAAAGTGTCAGTGCTTGAGCTCACGTGATGCGTGCGGTGGATGGGAACACAATATTTAAAAAAATAAAAAATAAATATTTTTCTCTGTTTTTCTCTCTCCCACCGAGTAGTGTTTTCTGTCCTTTGCTATTTTCCTTTTTTTTTTATTTCTAAACTTACGTTT
>AUXK01000128.1:0-13595 GCA_000482165.1 Strigomonas oncopelti | reverse complement strand
AATTAAAGACGAAGCACACTATTCTTTTCTCTCCGTTTTACTTTTTTAATTTTATTATAAGCATTGAAAAAAAAAAAAAAAATTCGATAAGAATCAAAGGAGACCCCATTCATCCCATCCCTACCCAATACATGACTTAATACGTAGACCACATACGTGGTGAATGAGGTAAGAAAAAAAAAATGAGGACTGCAGGGATTGAACCTGCGACCCCTGGATTTGGAATCCAATGCTCTACCACTGAGCTAAGCCCCCTTTGATCATCTTGGGTACCACCAGGTAGCTAAGTCAAAAGCCGAATGTGGAAGTGGCAGCAATCGTTTGGTGGTGATTTTACACGCCAATGGAACGGCCCTGCGGGCACAGCGATACGACGGCTGTTTTCTTTTCGTTTGTTTGTTGAGGTATGTACTAATCAAAAAGAAAAAGAAAAGAGAGAAGTAAACGTTAGAAAAAAAAAGATATACAAAAAATTAAATTTGCATCATAACACACTCATTAGTAGCAGATAACCTTAGTTATTATTATACTTTTTTTAAGATGGTTAAATTTAAGTATATGAATTTGTGTATAAATTTAGATAGTATTACAAAACCAAAAAACAAAATGAGTATATATATAATTTTTCCTTTTTTACTACGAAGCCATTGTTTTGTACAGCGTCAGCAGTTCATACATTCCCCTGTACACGCTGCTCTGGGCCATCTCGAGGGCCGGCGCGGCGGCGAGCTGCCCACCCCCGAACTCCACCACCGACACCACACACTGCGGCAGCGGCGCGGCCTCTAGCAATGAGAAGGCCGCGTCTGAAATTTTATTTTTTTTTACTTGCTGGTCCCTGTCGTCTTGTGGCGTTGGTTGAAGATAGCGGGCGAGCCACCGCGTGCGTGTCTTCGCACAAGCGGAGGTAAACATTTCTTGCACCGCGTCTGCAACTTCTTCGCTTCCGCGTTTTCTTTGGTGAAAGTCTGAGGCGTCATCGTCATTGTGTGTGCGGTGCGAAGATGAAAAAGGTCCATACACTAACACCAGCACACCCTCACTCAAAAACGAAGTTGATGAATCATCCAGGACACGAATTTTGCTGCTTGTAAAGCTACTGTTATTACTACGAATCTTTCCTTTCGTGGCACGGTGGGCGGTTGTCGCGCCATTCATTGAGTACAACTCAGCTAAGTGGGCGATGCGCTTCAAGTTCTGCTCAGTCATCCGTCTTGCCAAGGCGCCGATGTCATCTGCAAACGTGCTTGTGTCATTCCTTCTGCCCTCGGCAAAAGTAAAAGCGTCCACGCAAAAAATGTAACTCCGTTTGGGAATGTGCCCCGCCCGCGCTGTTACATCGTCCTCCTCCTCCTCCTCCTCCTGGTAGTCGTCTCTTTTGTGTCGTTGCGGAGGAAGCATGGAAAGCGCGCCGTCCGCTTCAACAAACGACATGAAAGACTGCTCCGCCGCCTGGACGCGCACTTTCAGTGCACAGTGATGATTGGTGTGAGAGGAGGACGACGAAGAAGAAAGAGGCAAATCGAACACGTGCAGTGCGCTGGACAACACGGTGTAGTCTCCTTTGGCTATTTGGTCTCTCCGTTTATTATTATTATGATTATGGTTGTGGCGATGCAGTAGCTCAGAAGGGGAATGCAAAAGATGCCTTGTAAGAGCTTCGAACAACTCCAAGTTGGTCGAAAAGACGTCTCCTCTCCCGTCCACTGCACGCGCGCGGACGCCGGGGCACTTCGTCAGCAAAAAGAACGACGCACACAACTGAAAGTGCTCATCGGAAGGAGAAGGTTGAACATACAGGCACTTCACGGCGCGCTCGTACAGCACCTCTTCGCGAATACGCTCGGCGGCCGTCGGCATCGATATGGTCGTCGTATGGCTGTTGCTATTGTAACTCACAATAATGCTATCGGGCTTCCTCGCGCAGACACTCATGTTATTTAATTTAATATTATTATTATCATGATTATCATCGTTGACAGCAGCGGCGGGTGTGGCAGGGGGAGACGTAAAGGACGCATTGCGAGAGGACTGGAGCGAAAGAAGGGGCGATAAAAACGGATGGAAACGGTTCGCGCCATCGTTGTCTTCTTCGTTGGCAACAGGGACAGCCTCCACCGCCGCCACCGCCGCCCGCGCCTTTGCCTCCGCTTCGAGCAGCAGTCGGACAAACGTCTTTGACAAAAGGGGAAGCAGCGAGTGGCCACTATTCTGATTGTAGTTTTTTTTTAAGCCACGCAGGTGGGCAGCATGGCGGTGTTTGAAGTACTGCTGTGCCTGATAGTACGAAGCAAAGGCGGAAGTTGTGAGCGAGGACGCGGCGGGGGCGGTGAGCGTTCGGTAGACCGCACACACATACTGCGCCACGAGCGGCGCGAAGGCGTGATCGAAAAAGTGAAAGCGAACTGAATTATGATCATGATTTGGAGAATTAAATAATTGTTGTTGTTCTTGTTCTTGTTCTCTTGTACAAAGTAGCCGGTGCACTTCTCTTTGCAATAAAAGCAGACGGGCGTCCAACAAAGGGTGTGGTTGTTTTCTTTTCGAATCCATCTCTGCTCCTGCCCCGTCCTCCAGTTCTCGAGTTCGCTTGTTGTTTTGTTTACAAAGGCCGCCTTTGCCTTTCAGGGTAAAAAACATATTCGTCAGCACGTCCGCTTTTCTCCCCTCTCTCTTTTGTTTTTTCCATTTCGTGTCCTCCTGGTGCGTTTCGTTGTCTTGGCTACTTTCCCTCTTATCCTCCGAGAGCAGGCGTACAATGGAAGGCTCGAAGTAGACCGAGGCATCATCGTCATTACTGTTATTATTATTATTATTATTATTATTATTATTATTATTATTGTTATCATTATTATGTGTACCACCTTCATTTTTTCTTTTCGATTTTGCCTCTGTAAAACTAGATTGAACTTGTATTCGATTAGAACAACTTTCCTTGTCTGCAGATATATCGATGCCTTTATTTTTTTTGTTCTGCTTGTTATTGTTATTGTTGTTGTCGTTACCAAAATGAAAAGCGCGCTCGCTGCCACCACCGCTTGAAATGACCTTTTTCCCATCCGCGTTGCCATCGCCCTCGTCTTCGTCTTCGGTGTCGACGTGAATCGGAAGCACAGGCGACGGCAGCTCGCTCGGATGGTGCAGGCCATTTTTATTTAAAAAAATGTGGAGCGCAGGATTTGGCTTCGCCTTTTCCTCTACTCTACTACTGCCGTCCGTTTCTTTGCTTTCCCTTGGCAATGCTGCTGAAAGCGGGTTGGCCATGTTTGTGGTGGCGGGGGCAGTAGTGGTGGTTGTGGCTTCACACGTATCGCCCTCGCCCTCACGGCCGCTGTCATGGAGCTTCATATTTCCCTGAAATCGCGGCAAACTATGAAATGAAACAGCCGCCTTCTCTTTTTCTGTCTTCTTCTCGCTCTCGCCGCCGTCGTCTGCAGTACTTTCCATCAACGGAGAAACGTCCTCCGGACTGGCGCTCCGCTTTTCGTTCTTGTCTTGAAGCAAATGATCAGACCAGAAACTTGGCAGCAATGTGTTACCGTGCGTCTTTTTATTTTCATCGCGGCTGTCATTCCTTTCGTTTGTGTGATTGTTATTATTGTTACTATTACCGACGTTGCTTTGCTTATTCGAAAAGGCGGAAAAGGCGTTGGCGGCGGCCGATGTGGGCTGTGAAGGGAAGGCGAAAATGTTTTTATTATTATTATTATGAGACGAAGAAGGAAGCATACTAGGCGTTTCAACAAGAGGTGATGTGTGAACCTTTTGCGCTTCAGCGGAGCGGCGGCCATTGGACGGCAGGTCACCACAAAACTTAAATTGATCGTCGCCTTCGTGGACCTCTTCGACCGAGAAATGAGAATTGGAAGCTGCGCTGTCATGGTTGCAGCTGCGACTTTCATTTTCTTCTTCTTCTTCTTCTCCTTCTTCATCTATGTCGTTAGTCTTTTCTTTTTCTCCATTTATTTTAAACTCTGGCAAACCCACGGAAGAAAAAGAAGAGGGCGATGGTGCTTCGTCGTTATGGTTGGTTTTCGCACTCTGCATTTTTTCTTTCTGCTCCTTTAACTCGTGAAGCCGCCTCTCCAAGTTTTCTCTGTTTGAACTGCTCAGATTGTTGTTATTATTATTATTATTTTGTTCACTTCTTTTTGTATCGGTCGGTGCCGCCGTTGTTGTGCTTTCGCCGTTGCGCATCGATTTATACAATTCACTATTTTGCAATCGTTCGATCAATAACTTGGAGTTTGAAATTGCTTGTAAGGTGGTGGTGTCGGACACACCGCCAAGCTCCACATTGGCATCGTTAAAATTATTATTATTATTATTAGTAAACAAAAAGGGTGTAGCACCTGCTGCTGTTGTAGAGGTTTTTGATGGCTTTGTAAATGTAATGTTTTGTTGATGTTGTGGTTGCCCAAACTTTGACCATAACAAATCTGAAAGAAAATAAGAAATGAGCAACGAGTGAACACCAAAATTACTCTTTTCTCTGTGTGTGATGTATGGATAGTCACTACGTTTACGATCATTATTATTATTATTATTATTATTTTCGTTTTCTTCCTCTTCGTAAAAGTTTAGATTGTATGGGGGCGCGCGCGGATGCTGATGATAATTATTATTATTATTATTATTAAGATTTGTTGCAGGCGAATGTTTTGTATGATTGCTATCAAAGAGGTCCAACAACGCGCTTTTATGCGCTTCCACCATTTCCTCTGAAATGAACTCTTTGATAACGGAGATCCAATTTTTATTATTATTATTGTTATCATCATTATTATTGTTGTTATTTCTCCTCATCGAGACGTCTGCGAGTGATTGTAATAGCGATCGATTGTTCAGAAAAAAAATGGACCACACGCTTTCATTATTATTATTATTATTACTATTATTATTATTTGTTTGAAGGTAAGGTTCTCGTATGTAGGCCCGGACGTGCCGCCACAGCACTGCCCTTCGATGTTCTTTAATGCAATCAAAGTACATGGCGGGGACATCATCCAGGCATACATGATTGTCCGCATCATTATTATTATTATTATTATTGCTCGTGTGATAGTTTTGAAATGAGCGCAGCGCGGCGGCGTCGAAGGCTAAGCCGTAGGGCTCCAACAACTCGCTCATATTCGTTGGGAAACCTGGCAACAAAGACAAAATTCTGTTTTTATCTTTTCTTTTGTTTAAATGCGGATTATTAAAATCGAAGTGCAACGTCGTTCCATTATTATTATTATTATTATTATTATTATGACTCGTTTCTGTTATAAGCTGAAACATGTGCTGATATTTGTTTTTCACAATTGGAAACTTTCTGAAAATGTTCGTCGTCGTCTCCTCCGTCACATCGAATCCAACAAAGTCGGCTCGAATAGGAAAAACTAAATTTACTTTATTTTTACAATGTCTGAAGATGGTCGACAACGAGGTGAGAGGCTCACTCGCTTGCGTCGAGAACTGTAAATATTTTGAAAAAGTTTGCTCCTGTGGATGTGTATCACTGCCGCTATGAATGCGGTCTGGAAGTACTTTTATAAACGGCTCGAGGCCAAGCTGAATCAGAAACTGTTCGCAATCCTCCTCCTCGTTCGCGAAGAGCAGCAGGTGAGAGAGCTTTTTTATTTTTATGCGAGCGTCGCGGACACGAACGAGCGTGTAGCCGATTTGGGAGTTCGGCACGATCAACTCCAACAAAGCGCGCAGACGAAAGTAAGTAAACGATTGGGAGAGAAAAGATTTTTGCAGCGTGGTGAGTTTTAGTGGAGGCGGGCGATAAAAAATGGCGCCATCGTTATCGTTATTATTGTCGCCTCCATCCCCCTCCTCGCCCTCCTCCCCGGCCGCACATGACGGATCGCGGAGGTAATGGAAAAACAAAAAGTTCTGTCGACTGTTCACACAATGCAAAAGTTTTAATATATTTTTGACATAGATTGATTTCAAAAGCTGGGGCTGATTCTGAATTTCCTGGTACACCTTCTCGCACGCGACGGCGTCGGAGGGCAATTCGGAAAGAAGCAATGTGGCCACACTGCCTTCGCTGGCATCGCCGTTATAGAAATGGCTTGTGCCATTGTTGTTATTATTACTATTATCATTATTATGGTGTTCGCCTGCCGAGGTGAGGGGGAAAAAAAGTGCACGATCTTCTACTTTTTTTTCCTGATACAGTCCATAGAGAATGAGGAGCAGAGACAGAAACTCTGCGTTGTTGTTGTTATTATTATTATTATTATTATTGTTATTATGAGTTCCTTCAGTTGTTTCGTCCAAATTACTATTTTCTATCTGGCGACTGCGCTGCTGCTGCTGGTTATGCATCGCGGCTGTCGGTTGTGTGTAGCGATAGTAAATCACCAAATCGGAAAAACATTGGGACATACTTTCTAAGAAATTTTTCTTGTCCTTGAGAATAAAATCGCGCCCGCTTTGCTTGTGAAGACTCAAGCACGCAGCGCCGAACGACAAGCACGCAATGGTGCTTTCTAAAATTTTGACCGCGTAAAGCTTTTCTTGTTTTATCTGCTCGAGCGGAAAAATAAGCATGTTATGAGGGTGATGATCGCCACTACCTCCGCCGCCGCCACCGCCGCCGCCGTCTATGAAAACCGTGTCTGTATTGTTTTTATTTTCTAATCGAAACAATAACTCCGGCTCCGGCAGCTGGACGAGCAGCTGATTGCGTATACTCCGAAGGCGATCCCAAAGAAAAGAAAACAGTTTGCTTCCGCTGTTCACCGACTGCACATACGAGGACAAAAGTTGCGCGGAACTACTATCACTATTATTATTATTATTATTATTATTATTATCAAAAGCCGCGCTCGCAGTGCGATTCATGTTCCCTTTAGGCTGAAAAAAATAAACCTCAGTTTGCGGGTTGCGAATGTAGTATTCCATCAAAAAGTGAAACGACAAAAAAAGCGCCGCCGTGCTTCGCTGCGATGTCGGATCGACCGTTTTGCCACTCGCCGATCGGGCGAAGGGCTCCAAATAAAAAACGCCTCTCCTCTCCGTTTCATCGGCGTGGCCGCCGCTGGCGCCGGCGTCAAAGGTGAACGCGTTGTTGGGGCCATCGGTCGGCATCTCTTCAAATAAAAACGGGTTGTACGTTTTCTTGCCTTCCAACGAGCACAGCGCGTTTAGTTTCCCTCGAATCAAAGAAACGTACTGTTGCGGTGGTGGCGCCGCGGCGGCGTCGCTGCTTTTTAAAATCGACTCCACATTTCCGTGAAAATAAGAACATTTCTGTGTCTTTGCGTTGTCTTCACTATTATTATTATTATTATTATTATTATTATTATTATTACTTTTGTTGTTGCCGAAAGGAGATTTGCTCTGCGCTGCTAACATGTTGTTATTATAATTTTTTGGTGAATATACTTTTTTTTATATATGTTTGTTCGTTTGTTTTGTTTCGTTGTTGTGGTTGTTTTATAGCTATCTATATTATTTAATAGTTTATATAAAAATTGACTGGTTATGCGTTAGGAAAAAAAAAAGAAAAAAAGATTAACAAGGGGAGAAAATGAAGTTTTTAAAAACCTAAAAGTTTTTTTTTTTAGGTTTTTGTTTTCGTTTTTATCTGCTTGTTAGCATTGAAGACAACTTTGTCATAAATAAAAGTGGTTATGTGATTTCATGTATGTAGGCACATTGGTGCAGTAAGCAAATGTCGCTAAAAAAACAATAAAAATAATAATCTTAAAAATAAATGTACAATCTAGTATTTTTGTATCTGCCTTCTTTATAATTATTATTATTTCTTTCTTTTTTTTTAGTTTATCTTTTGCATGATAAACTGCGTTAATGTTACATCTAAACTGTCACACTCGAAATCGATTCTGTCGACTACGACACAATTATTATTATCATTATTTTTTGATAATTATTGATATTTATATTTTGCTTTTGAATTGTCTCGATTTTTTCAAACATTTTTTGCAGGGAAACCAACAGAGCGTTTTGCAAATCGTTCAAATCCTTTTCGGTTATCATAAATTTGACAGAAGAAAGGAATGAATTTATATTATTATTATTATTATTATTATGAACAGTGGCAGGTTGAAGCTCTGACCATCCGCCGTCCAGCCCAAGCACTTCCTCAATAATAGAGTCACACTCTTCTTTTATTGAAGCATTTGTCATGAGATAAAAATCACTATTATTATTATTATCTGTAATATTATGCTCTCGTTGTTGTTGTTGTTGTTGTAGCTGTTGTTGCTGTTTTTGTTGTTTATAATATAACAGTTCAATTAATTTGAGTGGAAAATACTCACAGAAACGAACCAAATCGGAAATTATTACTCTTAAAAAGAATAAGAAATTATTATTCTTATTATTCTTATTAATTATTTTCTTATTGCCGTTTTCCGGCTGTGTCGTACCGTTTTTGCTGCTATTTGCATTTTCACGTTTGTTTTCTTCTAACAAACGCAATTCTCCTTTTTTTTTCGCTTCTTCCTTTTTATTTTTGAGCGCTTCGCGTTTTTCAATGAGTTTCATCTTTTCTTTTAATCCTTCCAAGTCAGACAATAAAATGCGCTCCTCCTCTTTTTTTTTCTGCTCGCTTCGTAGCCAGTTCTTTTTTTCCTTCTCCAACGTTTGCAATTGTGCTTCTAGTTTGTCTAGCTTTGCCTTTTGTTCTATTTTTTCGGCCTCGCCCTCCCTCTTCTGCGATATCAGTTTTTGAATATGCATTTGGCGGTTCGCGTTTTGTTGTTTCATTATTTTGTACTCATTCTTGACTTGCCCACACAGCTGTTTTATTTCGTTTATGAGTTGCTTGACAAAGTTATGTGGACACGAGGAAGCATTCCATGAATGAGCATTATGGTTGTTAGAAATAGTAATATTATTATTATTATTATTATTGTTTGTGCAACTTTCTTCTTCATCTTCATTTTCTTCTGCATTGAAAGAGGAAGGAACAGATAGCTCAATCACGGGAACTGAAGAAGGCAGCGAACTAATATTTTTATTATTATTATTATTATTATTAATATTGTACTTCGTTTGTTTATCATTGTTGTCTCCTTCGGTAGAGGAGAATATTTCTGTGTTGTTATGATTGTTACTGTTGTCACGTTTCGTGTGATTAAAGTTCTGTAACGTTCGTTTAATTTGCATTAAAAGCTGAATTCTTTTTTCTAATTCCACTTTTTCAGCTTTCTGCTGATGCGCGAGCACTTTGCACTTTTCTTCTTTTTCATAATAACTGGTCCGCAAAGTGTCCATCTCGCGAACATAGTTTAAGTTTTGGGAAAGCACTTCTTTTAATTGTTCGTTCAAGCTCACTTTTTCTGCTTGTAAGTTTTCGACCGCCTCGCACATTTCCTGCACGTGCACTTCTTTTTCTCGTTTTTCGTTTTCCAGGCGTCCTGCTTCTTCGGTGAAAAGTGTTTCTCTTAAAGATAAGGACGCCTCATACTTTTTCTCGAGCGCCTCCAGTTGTTCAGAGAAGTACAACGAACTATCGTTTAGTTGATCGACGAGCTCTTTTTTGTGTTGGGCGTTCAAATGGCAAATTTGTACCTTGAGTGACTCATTCTCGTCTTCCAAGTTTTTGATCTTTTCTTCATTTTCTTTATTTTGTTGTTGAGCGAGAAGCGAATGGACTGTCGCCGTCGCCGCCGCCTCCTCCGCCCTCTTCTTCTGTTCTTCTTCTTTTTCTTCCTTTTCTTTTTCATTATTGTTTTTATTATTATTATTTTCCCGATTGCCCGCTTTTTGTTCTTCCTTGTGTCTTTGTATCTTTTCATTCGTTCGTTGGACGGCTTCCAGGCGCTCGCTCAGCAAAGGGATCTCTGTTTCATACAGCGTGCGCCAATGTTCAGCTTCGTTTTCTTTTTCTTGCAACGCCGCTTCCAGTTGTTGAACATACAAAAGATGTTCCGCTTCGATCTTTTTAATTTGCTCGTTTTTGGTCGTCTCTACCTCTTGTTCGCGCCTCCAGCTTTGCTGCTGCTCCTCCGCCAGAAAGTTGATTTTTTGTTGCAGTTGTGTAATCATCGCATCCTTCTCTTCAGTGTATCTTTTTGCTTTTTCCTCACTAACGTTATAATTATTGTTTTGTAATGACGTTAACGAAACAATTTGCTGCTTCAGCTTGCTGTTTTCTTCTTTTAAGAAATCGACATAGGCGTCATTCTTCTTTTTTGTCATTTGAAAACTCTCCTCCAGGGTGATCAACTTATTGCGCAGCTGCTCGATGGTCAGGTTCTGGCGCCTAAGTTCGGCCGCCCAGCCCTCCCTTTTTATCCGCTCCTCCCGTTTTAAATTTTGATTTTCTTCAACCAAAGCAAGCACTTCCCTTTCTTTTTCTTTCAGCACTTTGATCGATTGCACGTCCTCCTCGAACTCGCGTGTGAGGTCATCGAGCATGGTTTTCAGCAGTTGCAGCTCCTTCTGCGACGACCTCTCCACTTCTTTTATTTTCAGATCCTTCTGGGCGACCTCGTCCTTTAAAAGATGTAGGTGCTCGCGCATGTTGTTGTTATCCTCCTCTTTGTGCGCCAGCAACGTCTCGAAGTGAATTTCGTTTTTCGTAACCTGCGCGGTCAGAAAGTTTATTTTTTCCTCGGCGCTGTGCAGCTCGCTCAGCTTCATTTCCCACTGCTGCTGCGCGTGCGAGAGCTCTTCTTTCAGTAGTAAAATAATCTGACTCGTGCTTTCATTATTTTCATTATTATTATTATTATTATTGTTATTATTACTGCTGTGTTTATTTTGATTTTTTAAATCTTCTATTTGGCGTTTGAAGGCGGTGCGCTCGGCGTTGGGCATAGAGCCGAACTTGTCTATATGCTGGTTCGACTCCGATAACTTTTTTTTCAAAAGCGCATTTTCGTTTTCTTTCTTTTTCGTCTCGTTCTGCATATGTTTCAGCTTCTCCGACAATGTTTCTATAATTTCATCTTTTTGGGTCAGTGAAAACAAAACCCGGTTGGCAATTATACTTTCATCTTCTTCTTCCTCTTCATCTTCATTTTCGCCCTCGCCCTCGGAGCTGCTGCTGCGTGAGTTATGATTGTTTTGGTGGTTGTTATTTTTGCTTTGCTGCTCCGCCTCGACATCTTGGGCGACTTCTTCAATTTCCACACTTTCACTTTCATCGTGGCCCATCGAGCTGTAATTACGATTATCTTGAACATTAGCATTACTATTGTTATTATTATTGTTGTTGGGCAGTTGATGTAAGGCCGCCGAGGACAGTCCAAAATAACTTTTCATTGACATTTATTTTAATTATGTATATATTTATATATCTATCTAGAAATGATGTGCGCTTTTGCTCTTCTCTGTATGTGTTTGTGTGTTTTGTGTGTCTTTCTAGAATCTTTTTTTTTTTTTTTTTTTTTTTTTGTAAGGAAAGGTAGAGAGGAAGAAGATAAAGTATGTAGACATGGCAAGCAGCAAGGGAAGCTGTAAAATGATTATATAATGTACATGTATATTTGTTTGTATATAAAAGAAAAGAAGTAATGGTAATTGATGTAGTAGTTGTGTATATTTATACGGTAGAAAATGAAGATCAAAAGCAATTAGAAGTTTCAAAAGAAAAAAAATGTTCATATTTAACGCACCACGCACCCTTATTGTTGTATGCGCATATATATATTATTTATTCTTTTTCTCCAACAACGACACCTCCGACGCAGTTGCTCCTTTCTGTTCATGTTTATCGTTTTGCGGAACTGTGTTTTTATTGTTGTTGTAATTATGATCTGTATTATTATTATTCTTCTCTGAGAGTATTTCGTTGATCTCCGTGTTCAAAAGTTTCGCCTCTTTTTCTAGCTTCTGTTTTACCCTTTCATTTTTCTTCACCGTCTTTTTCATTTTTTTCGTCCTCTTTGCTAATTTTTATCAAAAGTAGGAGACAGTCAATGATGAGCATCAGAATGTACACCACGATAGAAATAAAAAAACAGTTTTCGGAAGAAAAATGGCTGACGTAGGCGAAGTAATAACCGATGATGGCGGCACAGAAGGACATGATTTGGATATCAAAGCCGATCAGTGTGTTTCTTATAAACTGAGATTTCGATTCCGTTTTGCTGTTTTTGTTGGTCGAAAATAAATTGTTAATAGAGCTCGTGGCGGTGCCGCTGAGCGCTTCGTTTTTGCGATTGTTGTTTTCATTTGCTATATTTTCTAAAATGGAAGTTTTAAACTCACTTATTTTATTGATATCATTATTGTAGCTATGATTATTATTATTATCATTGTGCTTGTTGTGATTATTATTTGAAGTTAACAAGCTGTAATAATACGAGTACGAGGCTTTATTCAGCATATCAATACGCTTATTTTTTTCGATACTATAATTATTAATATTATTATTATTATTATTATGATTACCATTATTGTTCTGACTGTCCGCGGCCGCCATGCCGTCCGAGGACGGACAAATGATGAGTGAAATAAAATTACTCCGTGGCAGCTGCGCGCTATCAAACCGGCGATGGTCCACCACGTGTTTGTTGCCAGAGCCGCCTTCGTGCAGTTCGTTTTGAAATTGCACCATGTCGTCCATCCGTGCCGGCACAGTGTCCTCGCGACGCGCGTTCAATTTATTAAATTCAGAAACACAAAATTTATTTTTGACAAGGTCGTTGAAACATAATTTGTTTGTCTCCTCTCTTTTCGCGTTCAGAATTGAAAACAGTTCTTTCAGAAAGGGAAGCGGAAAAACAACATCGTAGCGATGATAGTCAATTTCTAGAAACGGGTTTCTATATTTTTTATTATTGTTGTTGTTATTATTATTATTATTATTGATTTGGAAGGGCGATAACAACAAATTAGTTCGATCCCAATTCATTTTTTTGATGTGTTTACATAAATATGTAAAGCAAAAGCAGCTCTCCAAGTCTGGAATTAAGCACTTCAGCGTGTTTGTTTGCAAAAGTGCATTTAATTTCTTTTTATAATTTATTTTCACTTTGTTATTCGGATTGTGAATGTCATTGAGACTGCTGTCGTACAAGGAAAGAGCAAACAAAACGGATTTGAGCTCAAAGTCTTCTTTTTTTGTTTCCCTCTCCTTTTCATTATTATTATTATTCTTATTATTATCATTATTATCATCGCAGCTGTTGTTTGTATGTTGAGCATCACGCTCTGCCTCGCTTCTCTCGGCCGCAAAAGCGCGGCCTTCTATGCACGTGACTTCTTTTTTTAAGTGCAACAAGTACTCGAGAAAGTACGTTTGCCCGCAAGGCAGCACGGGCGGTCGTTCGCCGAAGTAAGAAACACGCGAGTCGGCATCTTCTGCCTTGTTATCAACATTATTATTATTATTTCTACTTTTTTTTAAAATGTGCAATTTTTTTAAGTAGAGGTAAACCCAAAAAGACTCCTCGAGCTCGGACGGCAGCGATATCTCAACCAAGCGTTGAATATGGCGATGCAAAAAATGTTGTACTTTGCATTGAAGTAGTTCCCGGTCGGCGACGGTGGCACAACGTGCAAAGTACGTTTTTATTTGTTCATCCAAGTAAGCACAGAAAGAGGAGTCGTTCGGTATAATGTACACCATTTTAATTTATTGAAAAAACTACATTTTTTTTTTTGTATAAATAACG
>AUXK01000127.1:0-13650 GCA_000482165.1 Strigomonas oncopelti | reverse complement strand
ACGGTGTTTGACATTTGTAATAATTATTATTTTTTCTTCAGTTTCATCTTTTTCTCCGCCTTCGCTCGCAATTTGGCTCCTTTTTCTCACGTTTCTTGTCGCGTGGGTTCGGCCCAGCACCGGCACTGCCATCGTCAGCTCGACCACCACCGCTGCCGCCATTACCACTACCAGCGGCAGCGGCAGCGTTGATGTCGCGGTGAAAGGCGCCATCGCCGCTGTGCGCGGCGGCGGGGCTGCTAGCTGCTGCCGCTGCCGCCGCCGTCACCTGCTGCCGCCGCATTTCCAGCTCCTCTTCGTTTGGAATGAAAGAGGTGGTGAGCGTCGCTGTAGGCGGCGAGGCGCTCGCCTCATCGTCGTGGCCGCCGCTTCTCTTTTTTTTTCCGAACGACCTCAGGCGTGTCTTCTGCTGCTTCCCTTTTTCCTCCCCGCTCCTTTTCTTGCCACGCTTGTGCTCCTTCGCATCGTTGGCATGGCCGTCGTGATGTCCCATTCCTTCCTCCGCTGAGGTGAGGGGCGGGGGTGGGGCGGGGTGGGAGCCAGGGGCGCTCTGCTGCCGCGCGTTGTAGTAGCTAAACGCGTACGGGCCCGCCACGGCGGAGGCGTAGCTGCTGCCGCCGCCGCCGCTGCTCATGTTGTTGTAGTTACTACTATTGGTGGTCGTGTTGTTGTTGTTATTGTTGCTGACGCTGTGGTTGTTGCTCGCGCTGTGGCGCACGAGGGTGCTAAAGTTCGCGCTGCTGTTGCCCGGCGGCGGCGGCGCGGCGGCGGTAACGGCGCCGGTCTGGTAGTTCGACAAAGGTAAGGTTGGTTGCGGGGGCGGCGTGGAGACGGAGAGGATGGCGGAGGCGGGATTCTTGTGGCGGTGGGCGGCGGGGGAGGTGCGGGAGCCGCTGCCGCCGCCCGGCGGCGCACCCACGCCGCTGCACGCGGCCGTGGTGCTGCTGGAGGTCGTGTTGGTTGTTGTGGTCGTGGTGGTGTTCGTGTTCGTTGTGGTGGTGCCACTCGAAGAGTGGTGGTGGTAGCTGGCGCTGCCGCTGTAGGAGCGGTGGTGCTGGTGGTGCGGCGGAGTCTGTGGGTGGCCGCGCTGGCGCTTGCTCGTCGAGGCGGCGGGGGAGCGCATGATTTCCTCCCCGCTCATCTCCACCGCTGTGCCGAGGGGGGCGGCCGAGGCGGCCTGGGCGGCGGCCATCGCCACCTTCACCTCCGACAGGGACTTGAGCAGCGCCTTCTTCTCCTCCTTGCACTGGGCGTAGAAGGCCCACACTTTGCGGTACGGCCACGAGACGAGAAAGTGCTTCAGCTCCTCCTCGGTGTGGAGCTTGCGTGGCGCCGCGGCGGGCACCGCGGGCACCCGTTGCAGCACCTGCACATCCACCGCGAGCGAGTTCGACGTCGTGCGCAGCGCCGTCGTGCCGCTGCGTGCGCCTGCGGTGGTGGTGTTCATGGTGAGGTTCGCGACCGAGGCCCCGGCCGCGCCGCTGGTGCTCGCGCCGGGCGGCGGCGGCGGCAGCGGCGGCAGGGAGGCCTTGTGGACCGACCTCAGCCGCGAGTGCGACAGCGACGTCGCGGCGTACTCGGTGCTGCTCAAAACGGCGGTCATGATGCTGGGCAGGCGCGGCGGGGGGGCGGGCGTTAGCAGCAGCACCTTATCCGCGCGCACCTCCGGCGGGTCGCAGCCGGCCGCGTGCAGCGCGTCGGTCACCTCCACCTCGCACAGCGCCCGCACCTTCTCGGCGTACTTGAACAAGATGAACGGCCATGTGTGGCCGACGAAGCCGATGAGGTGGCACGTCCGCGTGTAGCCGGCCCCGTCGTCCCGCCCCGCATCGCCCGCCGCGGTCGCCGCTGCGTGTGCGTGGGCGAGCTGGTGGCTCCCGTCCTTGTCGGCGGGCGTCTGGTCGGCCGGGGATGAGGACTGCTTGATGAGCAGGTGATTCACGTTCATCGACGAGGAGGGCAGTGAAAAGGACGACATCGGGTACGAGGTTGGCGAGTTGCTCTTGCCGTCGTGACTGTGGCTCGTGCTCGCGCTCGTGATGCTGGCCACGTTGGGCATGGGGCTGCTGCTTTTGTTGTCATTGGTGTGCGGGGGCTGGTCGAGGCTCGGATCGTTTTGCGGAGCGATGGTGGGGCTGGGCAGCAGCGAGGCGGTGTCAGCCTGCTTTGCATTCTCGCGTGGCAGCAGGGGGTTGTTGTTGCTGTTGTTGTTGTTAGTGGTGCTAGTGTCCGAGGGCTGCTCCGGCGGCGCCGACCCGCCCAACGCGGGCACCACAGGCGACCACTCTCCGCTCCTCGCCTCATCCTCCTTCTCTTCTGCCACCTCTTCCTCTTCCTGCTTTTCCGCCTCTTTCTCTACCTCCTCCGGCGCCTCGTTTTCAGACTGCTGCTGTTGCTGCTGTTGTTGCTGATAGCGCTGCTTCTGCATCAGAAGCCACGGCGGCGCGTCGTCGTCCTCCTCCAGCATATCGGCCGCGTAGGCGGGCAGCGCCGGCGTGTCGGTCGGCAGCGGCGACAGCGATGTCACGTTCGTCGTGCGACGCCCTTCGGCGAGGACGGGCGCCTCCCCGTCCACCTGCAGCCACGAGGTCGCATCGGCGTTTTTGGAGCCGCCGACCAGCATCGAGCCGGCGCTGTTGGAGCTGGGGAAGTTGGTGCTGCTGCTGCCCGGCATGCATTTGGTGGCGGTGTCCGTGTTGTTCGGCGTGGCGGGGCCGCCGCCGGCGCCGTGCGCGGCCGTCTTCTTGTGCGCCGGCACGGGCACCGAGGTGAGCTCCGCGTCGCCCTCCGTCTCCTCCGGGTGCTCGTCCGAGGGGTTGCTTTTTGGCAGAGAGTGGGGGCCGCTGTGCTCGCTGCCCCCGCGGCGCGCGTCCAGCGAGCCGGAGCCGTTGCGGTACACATTGGTGTACATGGTGTCCTCCCTCTCCTCGTTCTCGTTCTCCGTGTAGGCGCGAGAGTCCTGCAGCGCGTTCGCCTTGCTGTGCATGTGCTGCACCTGCTCGTGGCTGCTCTTCCCCATTGGGTCGGTGGGGGAGCGGTAGGTGGCGCCCGCCGCCGCGGCATCCACCGCCGCCGCGAGCACGTCCGGCTGCAGCGACGTCGGCGTCGTCATCGTCATAGCCGCCGGCAGCTCCTGCGGAGAGGTGGGAGACTGGCTAGCGGGTGTGGCTGCGGCCGTCGCGGCAGCCGCGGCGGCCGCAGCCGCCGCCATCGTCGCCGCACCGCTCGTCGCTGCCATCAGCGGGTGTGGGAGACGCGTCTCCTGCGATGCCGTCGCCGCATCGGGGCCCGCAGGGGGCGCCTCCGCCGTCGACGACGACGACGCCCGCTTCTTCTCGCCGGGGGGACGGTTCTTCTTGATAACAAAGTTAATGTTTTCCTGCGCCTCCGTGTTCTCCTCCTCTCCCCCACTGCTGTCATTCGTGTGGTCCATCTCCACCGAGCCGGAGAAGTTCTTCGCGGACATGGAGTCGCGGCGCGATGTCGCGGCCGCGCCCGTCGCCGCGCCCGCCGTGGCGGCCTTGTTCTTCGTGGTGCCGTCGTTGTGCTGCTTCACCACGGCCAGTGGCGGCGGCAGTGGCCCCCCGGCATCCGTCGCCGGGGCGGCCGGGGGCGAGGAGAGGGAAAACGAGAGGGGCCGCGGCACGGCTGCCGGCGGCGCCTGCATTTTTTGTTGCGGTGGTTGTAGTTGCTGCTGCTGTTGCAAGGGCTCTGGCAGCGGCGGCGGCGACGCGGGCGTGGCGATGTTGATGGTGATGGTGGCGTCGGTGCTATTACCTACACCGCCGCCCTCGGCCCAGCACGCTGTCGCGGTGGTCGCGCTCTTCGCTGCGCCGCTTTCCATGCTGAAGCAGCTCGGGGTGTCGAACCGCTTCTCCTCCTCCGCCGACGCGAAGCACGGCGCGTCCACTACCTGCGCCAGCGCGTACGCCCCCATGCCCAGCCCCCTTTCTTCTTCCTTCCTTCTCTCCTTTCTCCCCTCCTCCGCATGCTGCCCTGCCGCGATGGAAATGTGCTCGGGCGGCGAGTCGCCGCCGTTTGCCTCGAGCACGACGTGGTCGGCGCGGCGCATCGCCGCTGACGCCGCCGCCGCCGCCGCGCGCCAGGCGGTGCCCGGCCCCGCCTGGTTGCTGCCGGTGCTCGTGTTCACAGTCGAGAGGTCCTCGCGCAGGAGCGGGCTCGAGTCCGCGGTGGCAATGTCCGAGGATGTGAAGCCGAATGACAGCGCGACGTCGGTGCGATGACTCCCGCTGACCACGGCGCTCTCGACCACGGGGATGCTGATGCTGCCGCACGACACCTGCGCCACAGGCGCGAGGCCGCTCGTGCTCGACTTCTTGTGATGGCTGGAGGAGTGGCTGAGGCTGGCGACGGCCCCGATGATCGACACAGGGCGCGGCGTGGGCATCGCCTGCTGCTGCTGCTTGTGCTGCTGCCGCGTCTCGATATGAGGGCTCACGGGGCTGTCGTCGCTGCTTTCCATCGGCGACGTCACGAGAAGCTGGATGTGGCTGCTGGGGTGGCTGTGGGCACCCGCGGGCAGCTCCTCCTTCCCGCTTTTGGCGGCTGCGGTGGCCACCGATGCGGAGACGGGCGCGGCGACGCACTTTACATCCTCCTCCTCTGGCGGCTGCGCCGCGGCGGCGGCCGCCTCCGCCTCCTCCATCTCGCGCTTGTACTCCTGCTCTTCGGCGGAGCTGCAGCCGGCTGCGGGGGCGCCGCGCGGCGCGGCCGACGCCGTGACAGTCCGCGTGTTGTGCCCCACGTCTCCGCTGGAGGCGTTCCCCGTGTTGGTGTTGACGCTCGAGGTGAAGAGCGGCCCGTCCTGCCCGCCCGTCGGCGTCGCAGGCGCGCCATTGCTGCTCTTCTTCGAGTGCCCCTGCCTGTACGTCGTAATGAAGGGCGGCGCGTCCTCGTCGTTGAAAAAGTTCTCAATCGCACTCCCCTGTCCGCGGTGCCCTTTCTGGCGCGCGCGCTCCTCGGCCTCGCTGTCGCTCCACGACGCCTCGTTGTCCGCCATGGGCCCGCGCAGCTTCGAGGCGACGGTGGTCGTCGTCATGGTTGTGCCCTCCGCGGTGGAGGTGGTCGTTGTGGTCGTTGTGGTCGTTGTTGTCGCTGCCGTCGCGTTGGTCTTGCTGCTGCCATCTTTTTCGCCCTGGATCGCGGTCGCAACAGACGCGATGGCGTCCGCGCCGCAGTGGTGGTCGTTGCTCCGCTCGGCCAGCGTCTGCATCTCCTCCTGCTCCCCCGGCTGGGGCGCCGCGGTAGTGGCGGTGGCGGTGGCGGTGGCGGTGGCGGTGGCGGTGGCGGTGGCGGCGTCCTTTGCCTTCACATCGGCGGCGGGTGGGCTGGCGACGGGGTGCGCCGTCGCCGCGGCGGTGGACGGGAGGGACTGGGACTGGCCCACCTCCCCCGCCGAGGCCTTCATCGGCGTCGCCGTCGCCGTGGTCGTCACCGTCTCGGCGACAGCGCGCGACGCGGCCGTGGGGGTCAGCAAGGTGTGCGAGCGGGAGGCAACGGCGACCATCGCTGCGGCCGCCGCCGCCGCCGCCGCCTTCCCGGTCGGCGACCCGTTGTTGGAGGAGCTGGCGAAGGCCGCGATGATGCTGCCAGTGCGGCCCAGCGGCGTGGACCCGTCCCCGCCGGCGCCGCCGCCCTCCTCCAGGTGGTGGTTGAGCGAGCGCGAGAGCAGCATCTTGGGCGCCTTGTTAAAAAAGTCCTCCCCGGGGTGGCTGTTCACGCTGTAGCCGCGGCCGGAGCAGCTGTTGTTGCTGCCTCCCCGCGCCCGGCCGATGCTGGCGTCTGTCCCCGTGCCATCGCGCTCGTCCGCCGCGTCCTGCTCCAGCAGCCGGCGAATCCCCGTTTCGAGGTCGCGGCTGCTGCTGCTGTGGCGCAGCAGCGGCATCGCGAGTGCCAGGGTGCTGGTGGCAGAGCCCTGCTGCTGCCGCTGCCGCGGCGACAGTGGCACCTTGGCCGGCGCGAGCGCCGACGCGCGCTGAGTGCTTGACTCGCTGTCGATCAGCGGACAGTGCAGCGACGAGCTCGCCTGCGAGAGCGACAGCGGCGGTGTCAGGCCGATGGCCGACGCCGCCGCATCGGCAGGCCGGCGCGGATCGCGCCCAAGGGAGGTGACAGACGGCAGCTGGCCGGCGACGAGCGCGGTGGCGCCGGCGGCGGCGGCGCGACCCGCCGACGAGCGTGGGGTGGAGATGGGCGTCGCGCCATCTGAAGGCGTGCTGGACGGCTGAAGGTGTGTGGCGTGCACCAAGGTCTCGGACGCCAGCATCGGCGTCAGCGTCGGCGGCTGCACCCGTTGTTGTTGTTGTTGTTGCGGCTGCGGTGGCTCCGCTTCTTTTTCTTCTTGCTGCTGCTGCTCGGGCAGAGCGGGCGGCGTGTACTGCTTGTAAAGCTGCCATGTGAGGGAGAAGTCCCAGAGCTTCAGCTTGCTGTCTATCTCCGCCGCCGGCGGCAATGGCGGGTAAGCCACGGTGTGCAGGACGGTGAAGTCCGCGAGAAGGCTCCCGCAGCGGAACGCAACGTCCGCAATGCGGCTCGGTGCCAGGTCGAGGCACGTCGCGGCATCGGCGGCAAAAGCCTGGCGCAGCGGCGTCTCCTGCTGCGCCAGCACGGCGGCCCAGAGGGCGCCCTCTAGCCGCACATGATGTCGTGAGGCAACGATTGGCGACGACGGCTCCACTACGCTCGTTTCTGTGATCTTTTTATTTCGCACCTCCGTCGCTTTGGCCGACTTGGCGTCACTTTCTGCCACGGTTGTGAGTGGAGTTGGTGGAGTTGGTGGTGGCAGGGGCAGCGGCGGGTAGGCATTCAGGCGCTCCTCCCGCGCCGAGGACATCAGCGACGACGACGGGAGCAGTGCCGGTGGTGTGACGTGGCTATTGCTAATACTATTGAGCACCGCACTCCGAGACGAGTGGTTTTGCTGCTGGTGGTAGTGGCTGCCCATGAGGGTCGCGGCCGCGGCCGGCGGCGACGGGGGCGAGAGGGAGAGCGCAATGGTGTCAGCGGATGGCTTCCCTTCCTTATCTCGGTCCGCGCTGTCGTTCACGTAGGTAATGTTATCGGTATCCTCATCGGTGGCATTCGTGTTGTTATTCGTGTTGTTGTTGTTCTTATGGTTTGCGTTCGCGGTGGCTGTGGCAGTGAGGCAGCGCTGTGGGCCGGGGCGGTCGGCACTTGTTGTCGCTGTCGCCTCTTCTCGAATGTCATTATCACTCATCGTGGTAGGGGACACCTCAACGCTGCTCTCTTTTGCTTCACCGTGCTGCGCATCCTGGCGTGCCGCGGTGACGGCGGGGGTGTCATTCACGGGCAACTGCTCTGCCTCCGGCGCCCTTGGAGTCAGGCTCGAACCATAACGCTTGGGCGGCGGCGGGCCGCTGCGCTTCTCGGGCGGCGACCGCGGCTCCAGCATGGCGCGCGGCTCGCCTCGTTCGCTCGGCTGCTGCGGTGGTCGCTCCCGCGCCGCGTCCTCGTCCTCTTCATCGTTTTCGCAGTCGTCGCTGCGGTCGTTTTCGGTGCTTTCGTTGGTGTACGGCCGTGTGACGACCGTGTCACTGACAGACCCGTCGCGCCGCTCGTGCCGCGTCTCGGCGTAGTTGACCTCATTCGTGTTCGCCGTGCTCACCGTGTCGTCCTCGCCCCCCTCCCGCGCGTCATCGTCGTCGCGGCTGCTCCGGGCGCCGGCCCCCGTCGCCGTGATGCTCGTTGGCGCGGAGGTCGAGGACGTGCTTTTGAGAAAAGGCACAATATGCGTTTCCTTTTTCGGCAGCGGCAGCGGTATGGGTGCCGGCGTGCCCGCGGAGGTCCTCGCGGCGAAGTGGTGCGCGACCTCCGCCGGCGAGGCGGTGCCGGCGCTGTCGGAGGTGTTGGCCGTTGTGGTGCCGCCGGTGGTAAAAGTGGTCCCCGACGTCGTCGTTGTCGCGCTGGACGGCTCGTGCTTGCGACTGTGGCCGCTGCTCGCCCCCGCGGCCGCGGGCGGCGCCGCCTTCTCACTCGTTCCCTCCCTCTCGTTCGCTTCACTCGCACACTCGTCCTTGTTGTTGTCATCGTCCCCCTCGCTGCTGCTGGTGCTGCTGTCGTCGTCTGTTTCGCGTTCCAGTTGGAGCAAGGACGGGAAGAGTTTCGTGAAGACGGCCTGCGCTGCCGCCGTTGGCGGCTGGTGGGTCAGCGAGGTCTCGAGCAGGCCGCCCTCCACCAGGCACAACATCACCGCGTGGACCTGGCTGAACGGCAGGCACACGTGGAAGGTCAGCTTGCCCTCACGCTCGTGCACGCGGAGGTGGTGGATGGCATCCTTGTACACCAGCACGTGCCGCGCGTCGGCATCCGGGGCGCGGCTTGGCGCGGCCTTGTCGTACCTCGCTCCCACTGCCTCCTCGTCCCCCTCGTCCTCCTCCTCCTCCTCCTCCGATCCATTATTGTTTTCTCGCTCGCGCTTTTCACCTTCGCGCATCCGGCTGTAGATGGCGCTAAAGAAGCGGAAGAGGTCGTCGTGGCACGTGGCGATTAGCTTGTTGGGCGCGAAGCGGTAAAGAAGACGCCACCCCTTCACCACCGGCGCCGCACCACCATCCTTCTTGTTGCTGACACCGGTGGCGTTAGTGTGGCGGTCGCCACGGTTGTGGCCCGCCTTCCCCTTCGCCGTCGCTGTCGTGCTTCGTGTTCCGATCGGAGGCAGCGGCATCTCGACGCGGCAGCAGCACAAAGAAACGGGAGAAACCGCCGCACCAGCCCCAAAATAGTAATCGATATTTCGGGTGTCACTGCTGCTATTTTGGTAATGACAGGCGGTGGCGAAGGTGGCGGGCAGCAACGGCGGCGGGTCGCAAACTTTCGTCACCGAAAACTCAAATGTGGGCGTGGATATCATTTTCATGTACAACTGCTTTTTGCTTGAAGCGCTATCCATATTATTACTATGTTTACGCTTTTTTTTGCCGCTGCCACTACTCGTTGTACTGTACTCCGAGGAAGACGTGGGCGATGCGTCACCCGGCGCCTGCGTCCACCGCCGTCTGGTTTTCGACTTATCGCGTCCTTCATCTCCCTCCTCGTCCTCGTCTTCATTTTCATTTTCATTGTCATTGTCATCTTTATTGTCGTTTTGCGTGGAAGACGGCACCGGATTGCTTTCGTTATTGTCGACTTCAACAATCTCCCCACTTTCGGCATCCTCTTCGCTTGCCACGTCGTCGTCTTCTCCGTCCACCAATGCTTTTGTTTTTGGTGGCTGTTGATCTTGCGGTGGTTGTTGTGGCAGCTGCTGCTGCTGTTGCTGTTGCTGTTGTTGCTGTTGTTGTTGTTGTATGTTCATGGAGTTGCTAGGATGGCTTTGACTGTGGCTGTTGTTACAAGTGTTACTGTACGCAGACAGCGACGCATTTTTTGATTTTTCAATCTGAAGGCGGTGCGGCCTCCGAAAAGAGGTGGAGGAGGTGGAGGAGGTAGGCGAGTGCACCTTCCTCCCCGGCGAAGTCCGCCCGTTTTGTTGTTGCTGCTGCTGCTGTTGTTGTTGCTGACTACTATTGCTGTTTGTCGTCGTGGTATTATTGTTCGTCGTGTATGTGGCCTTGATGGCGGTGCTGCTTGATGCACTTCCGCTGCCATTCTTGCTGTTGCTGTTACTGCTGCTGCGATTGTGCTGCTGTACTGCCGCGGCGGCGGCAGCAGCGGAGGCAGCAGCAGCAGCAGCAGCGGCAGCGACCGTGCCAGCCGCCACATTGTTATTTGCACTCGCGTTTGCTTTCGAACCGTTTGATCCCACATTATTAATATTATTATTATTAATATTATTATTATTGTTTGCGTTTTGTGGCATGCTCGTACTGCTGCTGTGGGTGGTGAGGGAGCTCATGTGAAACATAAATTCAGTCGACCCACTGTTATTCGTATTCAAATAATTACTAGTATTATTATTATTATTGTTGTTGTTGTTGTTTGTGTTAGTATTATTAGCATTATTATTATTATTATTATTATTATTATTGTACTTATTGTGGGCCGCCTGGGCATTACCCAGATTGGCAAAACTATTGGCAGTCGTGACTGTCATACCAGAGCTGTTATTATTATTATTATTATTATTATTATTATTATTATTATTATTATTGGTGGCTGGGGCGGCGGTTGCTGCTGCTGTTGCTGTTGCTGTTGTGCCCACGGCGATAGCACAAGCGGAAGGCGTGTTATTGATGATGCTGTTGCTGCTGCTGCTTCCTGTTGGGACGACTGGAATGTTCGCCAGCGCTTGAAAATAAGCACCGGAGTTGTTGTTATTATTGTTATTGTTATTGTTGTTGTTATTACTATTATTATTATTATTATTAGCATTGTGATGCGCAACGTAGTTGTTCGTCGGGCCAGCAGAATCGAGCGGAGGCGGAGAAAAGACGCTCATGTCTGTGTTCGGGCGATTGCTATTGTTGTTGTTGTTGTTTTTATTTTCGTTTTTCTTGTTCACATTTTCGGCCGAGGGGCGGCGGCAGCGACGGACAAACATGCATGCACTGGCAGCAGTAGAAGGCGGCGTGAATTGACGGACAGCACTGTTGTTATTATTACTATTATTATTATCGTTATTATAATTATTATTATCACTCGTATTATTACTGTTCGTATTTTTTTGCGGCGCGCTCGCAGTATTATTATTATTATTATCATAATGATACTGCTGATCCCCATAACTGGCGGCACCGTCACCACGCGGCGAGGAACGTCGAGGCTGAATGGGGTTCGAGTCGTTGACGTTTTGATTGTTCGCATTGCCATTCGTTGCGACGACAATAACTTTCGTCGGCGAAACGGGGGGAGCAAAAAAGTGGTTGGCATTCACATTCGGACTGCTACTACTACAATTGTTATTATTATTATTATTATTATTATTATTTACATCATCGGTATTCGCGTTGTTATTAGCCTTATAATCGTTATTATTGCTATTGTTGTTATTAGTAGTTGTGGAAGTAATGTTATTGCCGTTTGGCTCAAACTGGAAAAGCATCCGACCTCTCGGGGAATAGATACTAGCGGGCGAGAAGGAGGTGGGGCTCGTCCCGCCACTGTTGTTGTTGGCGTTGGCACTCGCATTATTTAAGTTTGCACTGCTATCCGTATTATTATTATTATTATTTTTATTGCTATTGCTTTCATTCTGATTCTGATTATTATTATTGTTATTATTATTGTTTTCATTAGATGTGTTACGGGGAGCATACACACTGTATTGTTTTTTCAGTGCGCTGACAATACGTTTTTTGGTCGGGTTGTAATAAGGAGGCAGCACGTGGTTTATAATCACGCGGAACAATGGTGGAGCTGCCAAACCTTGTCGGGCCTCCCGCGCCGCCTGCGCAGTCGTGCGATGGCCGCTCGCCGTGTGACGAGCACTTTCCTGCCCTGCCGCATCATCCGTGGTGGTGGAGGTGGCCGAGGTGGCGGTGGAAGAAGATGTTTCGGCGGGGTTTTTATTTTGGTGAGGGACGTAGTCGGCGCAAGAGGCCTTGTTGTGCGCACTCGCAAACTGCCTGAGGGCGACCATAAAATTACTCTCATTGAGCGAGATGTAATGTTTGAAATCGTCGTCGTAGTAATAGTAACTTTGCGGGATGGCCGCGGTGTACGCGCGCGCCTCGTGGTCCAGAAAGAGGAGCAGCTTGTCGAACAGCACCTTGCTCGCGGTGCCGCCGCCCGTCGCGCCGTACACCGCCGCGTCCTCTCTCGCCTCGTCGTACGGAAAGGCGTTTGTTTTATTTTTGTTGACAAACAAGCCGGCGCCACCGTCCCTGAAAGGGGCGTAGTCAAAGAAAACATTACTCCCATTATTATTATTATTATTATTATTATTATTAAAAGTGGTATTTTTGTTCTGGTTCGAGTTGAAATTATACAAGTGATGCAGCTGGCTGGTGCTCGGGTGAAGCTCACTATCGAGGCCGTCGTCGACAGGGCGTGGGAGAAGCAGCAGCTGGGTATGCGTTTTCATCGGCTTGCCGTTTCCCGAAAAGCTGTTATTCGAACTATTGGCATTGTGCGAGGAGAGCACAGAGACGAAAAACTGAGAAAGAAAATGATCGTCTAGATTCACCTTGCACTCATCCACAAAGTACAAATTATCTTCGCTCTCAATCTCGCTCGTGCGAGGTTTGCCATCATTATCGTTATTATTCTTATTATTATTATTATTATCGCCGTCTTCATCTAGGCTGGGGTAGGTTACCAACGCATTTGCAAGCACTGTCTTGTCCCCTCTGCTTGTCTCGCGACTTGTTGTTCTCGGCGTACGATTTGCGGTTGTTGTTGTCATATCATTGATGTCCATCCCCTCAAGCAAATCCGCTAAGAAAATGCTCACATTGGCGGTATGGTTATGATGATGGTGGTGGTGGCTGGCGGTTTGGTTGTTAAAAGAGATAAACTGATTTAAAATAGTGTCATCAAAGTGGTAGCAAAACCAAAAAGAGAGACCCCACTGCGGCGTGCAATTTTTAGTGGCACTGGGGGTCACGCTGACATGACTCGCATTCGAAGTGGTGTTAATTTCCCTATAATCACTAGGAGTGCTACTATTATTATTATTATTGTTATTATTAATATTGTTATTATTGTTATTAGTGTTCGGACCGTATAAAAACGGCATGGCAGAATTTAGGAAGCTTTGCTGCTGAAGCTGGGAGGGCGGCAGCGCCTGTCTATATTGATTTTTAAATATTTGCGTGTTATTGTTATAACTATTATTATTATTATAACTACAACTATTGTTGTTATAACTATTATTGTTATAGCTATTATTATTATTATTAGTGTTGTTGTTATTGTTATTGTTTAAAGAAAAAGGAAGTAAATAATTCTGTTTTTGTTGCTGTGCCTGCTGCTGTTGCTGTTGTAGTAGCTGCTGCTGTCTAAAAAAAGAATTGTTGCAGCGTACTGGATGCCATCCAGAGTGAGTTTCTATTGTTATTATTGCCGCCACCAAGAAAGTCAAAATTTAAGTTCGAGCCGTTCGCATTCATATTGTTCTGCGAAAGGCTGTTGCTATCGCTATTATTATTAGTATTCGTATTATTATTATTATTATTATTATAGTTGTTAGTGTTATAAATTGTGGGTATCATACGTGAAAGAGGGAGAGAGAGAGAGATATAAATATATCGTACAAAGTATATATGTAAATGTGTGTATTCTTCTATTCTTCCTTTGTTTTAGTATATATATATTGATATATATATATATATTTTTATTTATATGCTATTTTTTTTTTTTTCAAGTATGTACTTCTATCGATTTAGTGTGCGACAATAAATACTATCGATGTGTTTGTAGCAAAAAAGAAAACTCTTTTTTTGTTTGCCGTCCGTTTTTTTGTTTGTTTGTTTCAGACACACGCTTGCTGCTGGTAGTAAGGGTATAAAGATATATATAAAAAAATGAGAATTTAAAAAATAATTATATTTAGAATAAAAAGAATATGTAGCACTAGAAATAAGGGAGAAAAAAAAAAGAAAAATTGTATAAAAAGAGCAACAATTCTCAAATTGGTCTTCTTCAAAAAAAAAAGATTGTTTCGGTTTATTACAAACTAGTATTTGCTCGTTGCCTTTTTTCTTTTTAAGCTTATTGTAAATGTACTGAAAT
>AUXK01000126.1:0-13760 GCA_000482165.1 Strigomonas oncopelti | reverse complement strand
GGGTGTGTGTGTGTGTGTGGGTGCGTGTGCCTGTCTAGGTATGTACATAGGTCGAGGGGAGGACAATTCACTGCTTTGCGTGTTTGGCCTTCGGCTTCACGGCCCCGTCGCTGCCGTTCCCGCCACGGCGGAGGTCTTCTTTACCGGCGCAGATGCGCTGAAGTTCGGCTTCGATGCGGCCGGCGTCCGTGTGCCGGCGGCGGAGGTGGGTCCCGCGCTACTTCGCGCCGCGGCGCCGGCCCCTGCTCCCCCCGCCTTGGTCGCCGCCGTGGCCCCCGCCGCCGACACCTTCGAGCCGCGTCGGTTGCCTGGTGCCGCCGTGGAGACGGTTATGCCCGGCCTCTTCGCCTTCGCCGCCTCAACGGGCGGAGCCGCAGACGGTGCCAGCTTCTTCTTCTTCTTTACACTGGCATCGTCCGCAGCGGCGGCTGCTGCTGCTGCATCGGCCTCTGCTTTGCCGCCTGTATCAGTGTTTGGCGAAGAAATCCCCCCCTCCTTCAGCGGTGGCAGGTGGCGTCCTGTCGTCGCTCGCTGCACCGACATCGGCCGCGAGCCGCCGGCCGACGCGGGCGGGGTGGGGTACGACACAGCCGCGGCGCCGTCCGCCATCTCACGCGGGAGGGACGAGACGCTGTGCGTGATGGACGGGTCCTCCGGCAAGTGGTGTGGCGGCTTGTTGCCTTTGCGGAACGGCAGCAGGCGCGTGCTCTTCATGGTGAAGTCGGACAGGGACGACGACGACGCGGCCACTGCGGGGGCGGCGGTGGCGCTGGGCGAGCCGAACAGCGCGGCCCCTGCTGCTTTTTCCGCGAAGAGCTCCTCCTCCTCCAGCTCGGGCTGCTCCGCGGTGGGTTTGCGGTCCTCCTTGCCGTGCAGGAGGGCGCGCAGTCCGCGCGCGCCGGCGACGACGACGTTCTGGCCCTCATCGCCATCGACGTTGTACTCCTCGACAATGTAGTCCATCATCCACGCGAAGAAGGATTCAAAGTCGCTGATGGACAGCACAAAGCGCCACGCCAGAAAGGAGAGCACATTCTGCGGGCCGTCCATGGCGGAGCCCTCCCGGTCCTCCGGCAGCACTGGCGTGTTGTAGAGCGCCTCCACGAACTCATCGTCGTCGAACCCGCGCACCTTGCTCGCCAGTAGGCGCCACAGAATGTCGGACGCCTTGGCGGAGTAGGCTGCATACACGCTAAACTCCTCGTGTGAGTGCTCCACGATGGACGACGACGCCGCGGCGGCGGCGCGCTCGCCATCCTTGGTCGACACCAAGTGCTTCAAAAAAGTCTTGTGGTGGGTGTAGAAAAAGCTGCCCAGCTCTGCCACAAAAGTATCGTCGCGCACCAGCCGCTCGACCCAGTACACGGCGCGCATGAAGCGGTCGAGGCGGGCCTGGGCCTCCTGCGCCACGTGGCCGCGCCCGGTACGGCGGCTGGCGCTCTCGAGCGTGGCGATCTCCTCTAGCGTGAAGGGCATGGCGGAGAGGTTGACCTGGCCGCGGGCGGTGGACGAGGAGGCGAGCTGGACCGCCAGGGTGAACGCCTCGGCCGTGTGGTCGGTGGAAACGAAGCTCGCCCGCTCGTCGTCGCCGTGCTGCTCGCTCCACGCTTCGTAGATCTGGTGCATCGCCTCGTCCTGCAGCTCGTGGAAGGTGCGGGCGGGGGCGCGGTAGGTCAGCTTTTCGCGCAGCACGACCTCCTCGCCGCTCGTTGTCGCCGGTGCGTCGGTCACTTCGGTCGCCGACTTCCGCCGCTTGTAGCTGATCGCGTCCTCGCGCCTAATGTCGTCCTCGAAAAGAAGCAGAAGTCTATCAAAATCTTTCTGCACCGGCGTGCGTTCATCCGCGGCGCTGCTGGCAGCGGCAGCGGCAGCGGTAGAGGCGGAGGCGTCTGCGCTCATCCTGCGCCCTGGCGCCCGCGCCTCTCTCGGGTCGCCACCCGCGGCCGTCGGCGTCGCCGCGGCCGACAGTGGTGACTGTGCAGCCCGCCCAACGTGTGTATTTGTCACAGCATCTGCAACGGCTGCCTCAACATTCTCTGACTGTCGTCGCTGCACCGCTTGCTCGGCGCCGGGTGGTGCCGCCCCGTCATTCTCCTCCCTCTTTGCCTCTTCTTCCTCCTCGCGCTTCTTCTTGGTCATTTCATATATGAGCAGGCGCTCGTTCTCTATCTTGGCGGGTGCTTTGTAGCTCTTTTCGGACGGCGGGAAGAGAAAGAGCTCGGTCTTGCGCCGCGCCACCTCTAGCTGCTCTTGGTCGCTGTCGGCGTCGGACCCGGTGTGCTTGTGGGCTGGCTTCTTCGCCGAAGTGGCCGCGGCCGAGGCGGCACGTGGGCGGGGGGCGGGCGACACCCGCGAGGAGCCTTCGCTGGACTCGGAAGAGCTACTTCCGTCTTCGTTGTCCCTCCGTTTGCGCTCTACTTCTTTTTGGTAATAAAAATAATTGTTCTCCTTTGGTTTGTCGGCGGAGCTCAAATTGCCCTTCGCCACAGCGGCGGCCCGATTCGGGTCCACCTGCTTCGCCTTGATGTTCATACGTGTATGTATGAGAAAAAATATATATATATATATGTCTTTTTTTGTGTACACGTAGGGTTGGCAAATATATATGTAAGTCTAAATGTTAAGTCAATTACTTTTTTCTCTGTTTTTTTTTTTTTACTGTTGCCGTTGGCGGTTCAGTTTTATAAAAAAATGGTTTTGGTTGCTCGTTACTATACAAGAAAAGAGAGGAACAAAAAAAGAGATTTTAGGAAAAGCGGAAGACTGACTTACGAAGTGCAAAAAACAATGTGGCGAATGCGCATTTCAAATTGTTGCCTGTATAGCTGTACGTGCGTGTGTATTTGTGTGCGTATGTGTGTGTGTACTTGCGTTTGCGTGCAATATTTATTATTTTTGTTGTACATACATGGCGACAGAAAAAGAGAAGTGACAATTAAGAAAGGAAAATAAAATGATAATAAAAGTAATCAAAATAAAAATATAGAGAATCATACAAGCAAAAATACAAAAAATATATAGGTGTGTGTGTGTACAGGCGTGAGAGTAATTACATGGGTGTCTTTTTATAAACAAAGACCAACTAATAGAAAAAAAAAAATTGCGGAAAATAAAAAAAAACGAATGGTTTAATGGAAGTACCCAATACATATTAAAAAAAAAAAAAGTAAGAATACTTGAAGGCAATCGGGAGCCCGGTTTTTGCTTTTTTCTTTTGTTTTACTTTTCGTTGTCGATGATGTTACTTTTTTTTTACGCGTTGTCGCCACCCAATAAGACAAAGTCTAGTTAACCTTGTGTGCGTGTTGGTGTGTAGATGTGTGCGTGTGGGTGTTGGCCTGTTAAAGTTCAATATCAATAATTTACATGGAAGTGTTGCGGCCGTACACCTTGTGGCTGTTCTCCTGCAGCTTCTTTTGAGACTCCAAGAAGCGCTGCATTTCCGCGTTGTTGGACTGGCTGGTGGACTGCCACATGGAGGAGACCGTCTTGTGCTGGTCCGTCGTGAAGGCGGCGGCAGCGGGCGCGTCGTCGACCTTGTGCATCTTCGGCGGCGTGCTCCGCGACGACGGCGCGCTGGCTGTGTCGAAGGCGACGTTCTTCTTCTCCTTCGGCTTGCTGCTGGCGTCGAGGGGCAGGAAGACGAGGCCGCTGCCGTAGGGGTGCGGGTTGTAGCTGTTGCCCAGCCGCTTCTGCGAGGCGGTCAGCGTCGCGCCGAGCTGGACGCCCTCCGACGCGTCGTACGTGCCGTCGAGCCGGCGCGGCGCGGTCGTGCCGTAGTAGATGCCCTCGTCGGGGTTCATCACCTTGCCGGTCTGCGCGAAGGCGACGGAGTCGGCGAGCTGCGGGCACAGGTAGCGCGCCTGCACGTTGAGGCTCATGCAGTGGTCGCACAGGTGGGACTGCGCGTGCGGGCAGTCGGCGACCTGCTGGCGGCTCTTCTGCTGCTGCTCCCGCACGAGCTGGCGCAGCTGCGTGACCTGCTGCTGGGTGAGCGGCGCCTTGTCGTCGGCGGGGTCCGAGTTCGCGATGGTGCGGATGCGGCCGAGCACATCATGCAGGTCGTGCTCCGCCGAGCAGGCCGTCCGCGTCGTCGCGGCGACCGTGGGGGTGACGACGCTCCGCTCCGCCACCGGGGTCGGCAGCTTCACCGCGCGCGCCTCCTCCGCCTCCCCCGCTGCGTTGGAGTCGCTGTCGGAGAGGCCCAAGGCGCGGCGCTCCGCGCGGAGCCGCGCCTCCTCCCTGAGGCGCTGCCGATTCTCTAGAACGAGCAGCTCCTCCAGGTGGTCGCGGCGGCGGAGTGGCACCGAGCTCGCGAGGGCGGCGCAGTCCTTCGCGTCGCGCTTCTTCTGGCTGCTGAGCAGCTGCTCGTCGGGGACGAAGCGGCTCGCATTTTTCTGGCTTTGTTTGAGCGACTGGGACTTCATGCTGTTCTTGAGGCTTTGGTAGTAGAGCGCGTCCTTCGACGAGATGTTCGAGCCGGTGAGCTCGAGGCGCCCGGTCGTGTTCGCGGGCGTGCCGTTCGTGCGGCGCTTGCAGTTGCTGCACTGGCAGTAAGCAGAGCACTGGGTACGAATCATTTTTTCTTTTTTTTTTTTTGATTGAAGTTTGAGTAAACTATGTAGACTACAACAAAGAAAAAAAATGAGAAACACAGAGAGGGGAAGAGAATTGCATTTTGTCAACAAATTAGTTTACCGCTGTGCACGTTTATGTTAATAATAAAAAAAGGAGACAAAAAAGTAAAGGTAGAAGCAGGCTAAGCAGCTAAATAAACAAGCTTTGGTTGTTGCGCTTTGTTTTTTTTGTTTGTTTGTTTGTTTTTTCGAGCCTTTAATGTGTGTACAAGTGTAAAATATAATAATGAAAAGTACTTACATAATTAAATGGATAATAATATAAAAAATGAAAGGAAAGGGGGTGAACAATTAAACAGGTTTGTAAAACGGAGTAAAGAAGAAAAAAAGTACGAAATATTGTTGGGTGGGCAAAAAGCTACATCGAAGACTGATACATAATACATCTGTAAAAAAGAAAACACAAGCAAAACAAAAAAGCACACACACACATATGTATTTATAATAATATTTATTTACATTTTCGAGTAGTTGTGTGCGTGTGAGAGCTTGCTTGCGACTAGGCCGTCCAAACGACGCCGGCGCCATACGGATGGTATCCCGAGCGGACGTTCTGGGCGAGACTGTTGCCGAACTCGAATTGCTGCGGCGAGGTCGCCGTGGGGCCGACTTCCGTCGCCCGCGGCGCGGCCTCCCCATTCGCCAGGCGCCCGAGACGCCCGCGGTTCTCTGTGTTGACCGGGTCGCGCGTGATGTCGCGCACCCCGTCGAGCGTGTCCTGCAGCTGGTGCGACGCCTGGCACTGCACCGGGGGCGTGACAGGGCAGTGGTGCGCCGCCTCAAAGGCGTCCCGGATGGTCCTCTGGCTGCCGTCGCTGCCAAAGGTGGTGTCGGCCCCGCGCGGGTTCACGCTGCCGTTGCCGCTGTCGGCGAAGGCCACGCGGTTCTGCGACGCGGCCTTCATGTCCTCCGGCATCTCGCGCGGACGGCCGGTCGTGCCGGTCTGGCGCAGGCCGCTGAGGCGCTCCGCCTCCAGCGTCGCGCGCACCCGCGCCGTGTGCTCCTGGACGAGCAGGCGCTCCAGGCGGTCCAGCTCCTGCATCGCGTCCTCCGCCTCGTCGTCCTTCGTCGGCGCGGCGCGGGCGGTGTCGCCCTTGGCGCCGGTGCGCCCGCGAGAGGCATTCAACGACGTCTGGTTCACGTGCGGCGGGTAGCTGGCGTCGAAGCCGCCGACGTTGCGGCTCTTGTTGTAGCTCGCCTCGTTGCGTTTGGAGTGGCACGCGCACTCGCACCCTGTCTGGCTCTTGCCGTAGGACCTGCGCAGGGCGTTCTGGCTCGTCGCGAACTTCTTCTCATTCACCTCGCGGCGCTTGGAGCAGTAGGCGCACTGGCATTTGTTGAAAGGCTTGTACTGGTACTCCACAGACTCGGAGGGCAGCTTGGCGGACATTGTGCTTGGAGAGGCAAAAAGACAAACAAAGAAGAAGAAAAAGTTTAGGTGGCTTTGCTTTTGCTTTTTTCTTTTTGTTTATATTTATAATTTTTTATATGCTTACAAAAAATCCGTGCTTATAATAATACACTGTATGAGCGAGGAGGGAGAAATTGATAAAAAAAGAAGAGTGAGCGAGAAACGGGAGAGAGAATATTTGTGTAATGAGGTGGAAAAAAAAGGCATGGGGTGCCGTCAAAAAGTGCTGCATGCGCACACTAGATATAGATGTTTCACAATCACTTAAAAAAAGTCATAAAACCGCATGTTTCTGCTTAGGAAAATAACATGTACTCATCGACGTCTAGCACAACGCAACAAAAAAAAAAAAAAAAATGAAAGAGAATAAATATGCACGCCCAAGGGAGATCAACAAAAGAACCCCCGCGAAGGGAGAAAAGGTAGAAAAACAAAAACAAAGAAAACAGTATATATTACGGTCTAAGATAACGATGATACTCATACTTCCTACGGCGCACGCAACAAGGCAGCGAGCTTGTCACGGAGGTAGAGGAGTCTGGCCTCTACTCCTCCTTCTTCACCGCCCGCGTGCGATGGCGTGTGCCAGAGGAAGCGGTCGCGTCCTTTGCGACGACAGAGGAGGACGACGTGCTATGGCGGGACAGCTTCGCGGGGTCGGCGTGGGAGGGCTTCGCCACCTTCGGAGAGGGCTGCACGGGCGCCGGGGCCGGCCGCAACGGGGTCGCCGGCTCCTGGTCGCGCTCAGCGCCGTACCCGGGCGGCGGCGGCGCCGTCGCCGTCGCCGCCGTTGTTGTCGTCGTCGTGAGCTGTGGCAGCGCCATATCGGGCGGGGCGACACTGTTGTACAGCTCAATGCCCTGGCGGAGGGCGGTCTGCACCGGAATGACAATGCTCGCGGGGCCGCTTTCCTCAAAGGCGCGCCACTGTGCAATAATGTAGTTGCGGAAGAAGAGGTACACAAGGATGCAGATCACAATGAGGAGGGTGGGAGACTTGAGCAGGTACATGAGCTCGTTCCAGCCGAGCGCGAGGAGTGCGAACGGCACCCACGCGGGCAGCTTCTGCTTGCCCGACTCGATAGTGCGAAGCTGCATCTGCGTCGTGAAGTCCGCGTTCTGGCGGAACAGGTCGTAGGCGTGCTCCAGGGCCGCCTGGCTCAGCAACACACAGGAGGGGTCCGCGCCCGCCAGCTCCGCCTTGCTTTCGAGCTGCTCCTCCGTCGGCTCCGGGGCGATCTCGACGTTGGAGGGGTACCGCGGGACGCGGTCTATGGTGGTGAACGTGAGCTGGAACTGCTTGTCGTACGCGTTGTCGCGAAAGGCAATCGTCTTCTTCGCGTCGCGCACCCGCTGCGCAATCACGCACGTGGCGTCGGTGGCGTCCGAGGCCGTCGCGTCCTTGGCCGCAGAGGTGGCAGGGGCCAGCTGCAGGCGGAAGTACAAGAGGCAGCCAAGGAGCACCAGCGACGCCTGCTGCGCCTCCGGGATGGTCTTCTCCAGGCCTTTTGTCGTGGAGAAGAAGCGCACGGTGCCGTCGTCGTTGTGCGTCAGCCCCTTCTCAAAGGCGCGGTGCATCGTCTCGGCTGCGCTCTCGGCCATCGAGCCGATGCGCGAGCGCGTTTTGTTGAAGACGGCCTCGGTCACCTCCGAGACGACGTTCTCGCGCGCGGTTGCGTCCTGTGCAACGAGGGACGTGTAGCGGCCGAAGAGGTTTGCCGGCGGCGGGTTCGTGCTCAGCTCGCCCAGCACCTCGTTCAGGCAGCGCCGCAGGTTCTTCCAGAACTTGCGCACCAGGTGCTGGCACGCGGTGTTGTCCATCGTGTAGCGCGAGGCCTGCGTGGCCGACGGCGCCGCGGTGGTGGTGCGCAGCTCGAAGATGTCGTCGTCGTCCTCCTCCGGCGGCGGCGCGGCGGTCGAAAAAGGCTGCGTCTGGGCCGCCCGCAGCAGGTGGCGCACACAGTCCGCCAGCACGCTCTGCACCCTTGTCTCCAGGCCTACCAGCACCTCGGCGGCGATCGCCTTGGAGAAGCGCTGCACGACCTTCATCACCGCGGTGCCCATCTCCTCTACCAGATCGCCGCTAAACTTCTTCACGACGTCTTGGTTGTACAGGCGCGTTTGCTGGTGGAACGCCTCCACCCGCGCGGCCATCTCCTTGTCCATCTGCTCCGAGAGGCGCAGCAGCATCTCGCCCCGCGCGATGCGCTCCTCAAAAGCGCGAATGAACTCGAGGAAAGTGTGCAGCTCCTCCTCCATCGCCATCTTGCAGCGGTGCTGCGCCAGCATCTCGCGCTGGGTGGGGATGTCCAGGTCCTTGCTCGTCAGGATCGCCTCCCAGCAGCTCGTCAGGTACGGCGGCAGCCCGTCGAGCGGCACCCCGCGGAACATGGCCTGGTGGCGGAAAAGGTAGTCCTTGCTGTTCTCGTCACCGAACCAGCGGCGGAGCTCCACGACCGACTTGGCAAACTCGGACTTCTGCAGCTTGTAGTGGGGCATCACGAAGTACCTGAGGTCGAACAGCGCGTCGATCTTGGCGTCCGCGAACTTGGGCGGGCGGGTGATGTTGTCCCAGATGGTATCGAAGGACTTGCGCACTGTCGCGAGGCTCGGCTTCGTGTCCTCCTCGGTGAAGTCGCGCAGAATAATGAGCAGCGTCGGGCGCTCGTCCTCCTGGTAGCTGTCGTGGGAGAAGAGCTGCAGGTTGACCTCGAAGATGGTGCGCAGCAGACTCATGTTCGCCGCGTTGAAGCGGCCCACGTCGACGGCCCACATGTTGATGATCAGAGTGTCCGCCGCGCTCAGGCCGAAGAGGGAGAGCTGGCGCTCGAAGCTCTGGTCCTCCCCGCGCTCGAGCCCGTCCGTGCCCTCGAAGTCCACGACCAGCAGCGGGGCCTTGAGCCCGTCCCCGCCGTGGCTGCCCGGCTTGCTCGCCGACTTCTCAAAGCCCTCCAAGTGCTCGTTCGCGCTGGAGAGAAAGGCGCCCTTGGTCGTCTGTCCACGCCGCACCCTCTCGTCGAGCACCTGGAAGTCGGTGGCGAACAAGTGGTTGAGCAAGGTCGACTTGCCGCTGCTCTGCCCGCCGAACACGCCGACGATGTGGTAGTTGACACCTATTTTGCGCAGCACGTCTTCCTTTTTAGACCCCTTCTCGGCTAGCAGCTTCGTTAAAAAGTCAACGAGATCATTTTCCGGCTGAAGCCGGCCGTCGTTGTCGATCAAATGAAGGCTCATTGGCAGCAAACACAGATACAAGTATATTTGTATAATAAAATCAATCTGATGAATCAAAAGTGGAGGGGACGTATGTAAGAAAAAAAAAAAGGGCAAAAGCGAGAAAAGGTAAAATAAATTGCTAGCGCTGTGCGTTTACCTAATTGAGAACAACAACGGCAAGAACGGAAACAGAAAAAAAAAAACGGTAAAAATGGCTTCTCTTTTTTTTCTCACGCACAAAACTAAAGAAAAGAAACGAAGTATATGAGAAATGCCAACAGATAATAAGAAAAAGTAAAAACTGAGCAGCGGTAAAAAGTAATAGTAGCAAAAAAGAGTGGGTGGGAAATGCGAGGCATACGATGAATGTTAAAACGAAATTCAGAGCCCAAAAACAAAGACCACACGCACTCATACAAACACAAAACAGCAGAAATTGGTATTTAATGAGATATAAACATACATAAATAGATGCATATCGTCACGAGGAAATAAATGATTATATATGTATACCAGTAAAAATACAAGTAAAACAGCGAGGAAAAAAAATCTATAAATTGCTACAAAAAGACGAGAAAGTCTAGATTGCACAAATCAAGTGGACACAAAGGTACAGAACAATTTATATATATATATATATATAAATAAACAAGAAAAGGAGAAGGGAAAAAAAGGTAGGCATGCCCATCACTCATCATCGCTCACGGTCTTCCACTTGGGGGTCCGCTCAGGCAGGGGCGCGCTCGGGCTGCGCTCGCCGGGCACCGCCTGCAGGCGGCCTGACTCCTCCCACTCGGTGAGCCGCTTCGCGCGCTCGTTGAGGTACACGTCGTCGGTGATGAACACCTTTCTGCCAAACTGCGGCGCCTGCAGGGAGGAGCTGCTCGAGCGGCTGGGGCGCGTCTGGCGCTGCGTCGGCCGGCCGCGGGGCTCCGCCTCCTCCCTGGCGGCCGCCCGCGCCTCCTCGGCCGCGGGAGGCTGCCGTCTCTCCGGGGCTGGCTTGCCCGCCACGAAGCCGCACGCGGGGCACGCCTTCCACTGGTACAGCTTGCCGGCCGCGAGCATCGCGACCACGTCGGCGTGGTGCGCCACCTCGAGCTGGTGGCTGCACCGCGGGCAGCACCGCGCGTGCTCGGGGCCGTGGCGGCGATGCCCGCCGCGCCCCATCTCCTCGAAACGCCGGCCGCACGCGCCCGCACCCGCGCCCGCGCCTGCGCAGGGGTCCTGATGTGCAGGCGGTGGCGGCGGCGGCGGGCACCGGCAGTCACAGGATGGCTCCGACGGACGCGGGGGTGGGCAGTGGCAATGACGCGGCGGCGAGGACGGCGGCGACGGCGGGCTGTGGCAGCGGTGGTGGTGCTTGTGGTGGCTGTGTGGCGGCGGCGGCGGTGGCGGCCGGCGGGTCTGTGTCTCTCTATGCCTGGAGGCGTAGCGCTCCGAGGCGCCGCGCGGCTTCGCGACTTCGGCGCGGCTGTTCGACTCGCTGCTGTGGATGTTGCAAGGGCAGTGGTACGGGAGCGAGTGGCAGCGCGGCTGCCTGCGCGGCGCCGCGGGCGGGGGCCTCGCGCAGGCTCTGCCGTAGCTGTACTCGGTGGGATACACGTCGGCCACAAAAGGCGTCCGGTCCTGGCGCCGCTTCATGTCCACGATCCTCTCGCGGCGCTCCGTCAGTTCCGCCTGCAGCTCGCGGCGGCGCGAGTGGTACTCGAGGTCGATGGCGCGCTGGTAGAAGGTGCTCTGGCTGGCGCGCAGCAGCTCCGACGTCGTGCGGCGGTACGCCGCCGCGTGGTTCGTCGTGTCGGCGAGATGGCGCACCCGGTCACGGTGCTCCGCCCGCACGTTCTGGCAGCGGTACTGGCGCTCGAGCAGCTCGGCCTCCTCGAGCGCGTCGCGCTCCGGCATGCAGTACTGGCAGCGGCGGTACGTGCCGTCGGCCCTGCCCCACTCCTCCCTGCCGGCCGACCGGCCCTCGCCCTGGCGGCGGCACGAGCAAGAGGCGGCGCAGCAGCAGGGCGGCCCGCAGCGGCGGCCCCCGCCGAGGCGGCTATCTGTCTGCGTGCAAGGGGGCTGCTCGTGGCCCCTGCAGCCGCGGCGCGAGTGGCTGCGGGTCTTCTTGGTGCAGGTGCACGCCGCGTGTATGTCCCCCTTTGGCGGCGAGGGCGGGGCGGCGGCCGCCTCCGGCGCCTCCTCCGTGACAGGCGGCGTCCGCGCGGCGGGCGGCGTCGCGGGAGGAGTCGCGAGCGGAGCCTCCGCCAGCTGCGCTGCCGTCTCGTCCTTTTGTGACATCACAGAAAAGATAAAAAAAAAAGAAAGTTTAACGAAACTACAAACCTAAGATAACGAGCTGACATTCGTAGCATAGATTGCGCGTACACGCAAGCGAACACACAGACACGCATAGAGAGAGAGAAAAAGAGAATATTTTTTTAAAAGAGAAGCAAAAAAAAAAAAAAAGCACGAGGAAAAGTACGTTTTGAACTGCGAAACGCACCGTCACACTCGTTGAAAAGGGTAAGGAAAATACAAGTTCATTATTGTTGTAATTTTTTTTTTTGCACGAATAGAATATATAATTTAAGAGAAATTGTCAAACAGTACCAAAACACCAACATCAAACACACACACAAAAAAAAGAAAACAAAAAATAGAAGGGGTGTAAGGTAAAAAGAAAAAAGGGCACCACTAGGATCCGTCAACAATATATGTATGAATGTATAAAAGTGTCTACATATACGACTGAACCCTCTGCTTAATATATATTTATATTTGTATGTATATTTGTGTATGTTGTCTACACAATGTGGTGAGCCGATCCGAGCGTCATACATGCTGGAATGATAACAACGGTGCAAATTATAATAACACTAGTCATAATAATAATAATAACAACAGATGAAACGAAAATAGTAGAGAGAAAGAAAGAAAGAAAAAAAAAAATAAAGCGAAGCAAAGCTGTGCTCTTTAGTTTTGCTTTCCTTCCGTCGAGGCCTCTGCAATTTTGTTCTTCTCATTGCCCATCCTTTGCTCCTCCGCCTCCGCGCGGCGCGCCTTAATTTCCTTAAGCTCCCGGGCGAGCACGCGGCGATTCAGAATGACCTCGTGAAGCCCGCCGATGCAGCGCGCGATGGAGCCGAGAAAGGTGGCAATAGTTCTATCGTTGGTGAAGCGATTCAGCTCAAGCGACTTCTTCTTGAGGTACATCTCCGGCTGCAGGCTAATGAGCTCCTGCAGCGCCTCGAGGACGTCCTCGGAGGCCGGCAGCGCGCCGCTCGCTACGTCGTTGAGGTACTCCTCGATCTGGATGAGGATGTGCACCATGTGCTCCAGCGCCAGCTCGCGCTCCTGCAGCTGCGAGGAGAGGGTGGTGACGGTCGAGTCGGTGAGGTCGCGCAGCAGGTGCTCGATGCCGATCTCCTCGGCCTCCTCGGCGCCGACGTGGGTCGGGATGTTGCGGAACTCGACCGACCGCGCGCCCTCGCGGCCCTGCACGGTGGTGTACGCGAGGACGGGCACGCCCTTGTGGCTCGGGTCCGTGTTCACTACGCAGTACACCGGGTTCGCACAGAAGCGGTCCGCGACGAGGAGGTGCAGCAGCATGTCGTTCTGCTGCACCGTCGGGCCGGAGGAGTACCAGCCTACGATCTTCGTCTTCGGGTGTACGCGGCGGTGCATCAGAAACATCTCCTCGGCGTAGTTCGTGTCGAAGAACCACACATCGGGGTTGTGCGGGTCCTCGTCGAACGGCACGGCGAAGCTGTTGTTGATGTCGAGCACCTGCGTGCCCGTCGCGTCCGTCTTGTAGCGGCCGAGCAGCAGCCCCGACACACGCTTCTTCTGCGTCACCTTGGTGTTCATCCTAGCGAAGTGGTCCACCAGCGAGAGCAGCACGAGCGGGTGCACGTCGACGCGGGAGGCGGAGGGCAGGTACGTGGCCGCCGTCACCTGCTGCTCGTCCTTCTTCTCCTTGTTGTCGTTATCGCTCTCCTCGTTGATGTTGTTGTTCTTGTTTTTCTCGTCGAGCTTCGGGGAGCCGGCGTTTTCGTTGTCATCGTTCCCCATCTTATTTTCACACGAGTGCGAAGAAGCTGTGAATGTGTGTGTGTGTGTGTTTGTGTTTGTGGGGCTTACGATAATACGATTGCGGCTTGCTAAGGAGCGAGAGTGCTTACGTGCAAAAATTTATAAAACAAGTATATACTGTAGTACAAAAAAAATAAAGAATGTGCATACATTTTTTTTTAATATCGAAGAAGAGAGCAGAAAAGGAAAAGAGAAGATGATGCACATGAGCGTAGTAGACAAGGCGCGAGTGTCTGTGTGTCGCCTTAGAAAGCGAAAAAATAGAACAAAGGTGACGCAAAGGGTGAGCGCTAGTGCACGTTGGCTTACAATAGCCATAAAAACAAAAATGTTATTTGTTATTTTTTTTTATGTTTAAAAAAAGGTTAAACAATTTTATTTAGCATTTATTCTGTTGAGCTAAATACAGAAAAAGAG
>AUXK01000125.1:0-13800 GCA_000482165.1 Strigomonas oncopelti | reverse complement strand
AAAAAACTGCCCAGCAAATCGGCAGCTTGTTAGATCTTTTGCTCCCGAAGCAGACAACCCTTAGTTGTTGAGTTGAACATATATTTATGAGGAGAAAAAAAGGTCGGAATATGAAGCATTACTTTGCAGTGATGCTTAATATTATTATCGTTATCAATATTATTGTTTACAAGCCGCAACTGTATTAACGCGAGACGGGACCATGCAGAAGAACACGTAAATTAAACCACATGTATACCGACAGAGATGCTGGACCGCGCTAGTAAATGGTTGGCTCCCCCTTCGGCTCAAAGTAATAGTAGCCTTTTTTCTTGGTGCCAAACATTTGTTTCACCAAGCTGTCCGAGACGCGGGCGAGCGTCGACGGGTTCCACTTCGGGTCGCCCGTCTTGTGGTGCAGCAGCGCCCGCACGCCCTCACTGAAGTCTGGCTCCTCCAGAAGACGCTGCGCGGTGAACACCTCGCTTTTCAGCGCCTCCAGCTGGTCTGGCATCTTCGCGCTGCGCTTCTGCTGCTCCAGCGTCAGCTTGAGCGAGAGCGGGCTGCACTTGTGCATCGTCTCGAGCGCCTTTTTCGCCATGGCGCTGCCGCCCTCCTCCGCCTTGAGCGCCTCGACGATGCCCTCCACCGTCGTCTCGGGCCTCACGCTGAAGACGCGCTCCAGCATGGGGAGCTCATTTTCAAACGACAAGGGCGGAAGCTCTCCCTTCTGGAACGAGTTGACGCACGTGGAGACGTGAAACGTGTCTTCGATGTTTGCCAGCGCCTTCTCCAGTTCCGGGAACTCGGCGTACGGCACGTAGTGCGTCGCCAGGCCGGCGTGCACCATATCCGCGGCTTTTAGGCGGGCGCCCGTGAGGCCGAGGAACAGCCCGAGACCGGCGATCGGCACGCGCGGCAGAAACCACGTGGCGCCGCCGTTGGGGAAGAAGCCGATCGTGCACTCCGGCATGGCGAACTGCGTCGTCTCGCACGCGACGCGGTAGCGCCCGTTCAGCGCGAGGCCGGCCGCCCCGCCCATCACGTAGCCGTTGAGCAAGCTTACAAAGGGGCTCGTGGCGATGAGAATGTGGTGGTCCGTCTGCCCCTGGATGCACGACCAGAGTCCCATCACCTCTCTCGAGTTCTCCCCCGTCTGCTCGATGATGTCGCCGCCGGTGCTGAAGCCTTTCGGCACGGCCGACTTCAGCACGACGAGCGCCTTCGGGTCGGGGTGCGGATGGTCAATGATCAAGTCGTGCAGGGTTTTGAGCATGTCCAAATTGAGCGCGTTGAGGCCCTTGTGGCGGTTCAGCGTAATCACGCGCGACTTTGGGTAGTCCTTGTGGAGCACCAAGTCGGCCGCGGCCGAGGCGGTGGCGGAGCGGAAAGGAACAGAAGCGCGCATGGATGTGATGGCGTTTACTTTATTTTATGTTGTTGTTGTTGCTACTATTTTTTTTTCTTTCTGGCAATGTCGGTAGGCGGGACGAAAGCTATCCGCAAAAAGTCAATTTTTTTCTTTGCATAACAAAGAAAGAAAAAGAAAAAAAGCAAAGCAAAGAGGGAGAAAAAAAAAGGGGGAGAAAGACCGCTTTGTGCGTGCAAGAAAGAAAACCTTTAAAAAAAGGGAGCAACAAAAAAAAAGAAAGCATCCTGGTTTCTCTGGTTCGTCCAGTGGCACATCCGCAATATTTTGTTGTAGTTGTTGTTGTTGTTTTTTTTGTATTAGCGTTTTGCATAGGTTTGACAGTAGTACACAAAAGAAATCGCTCTAAACTTTACGCCGGGCGACACGTGCCTTCTGTCACACGTGTGAGGTCACAGGATGCCGTTCTGGAGCGTCTGGAACTGGTCGTAGCGACGGGTGCGCCAGTTGTCGGCGCTGTTGGTGACGAGGTCCTTCGTGTATAAGGCGAAGTCGGCCTCGGAGAACAAGTCATACCGAAAGCGGTTCCGCACCTGGGCGACCACGGCGACGGGGTCGGCGCCGAAGCACGGCATCGAGTTGAAAGGCACCATGAGAGCGATGAGCGCCAGCAGGTCCTCGGCGCGCTCGCGGGCCGCCTCCAGCCCTTGGTAGAGCACGACCTTGTAGTAGTTAAAAGCGTCGCCCGACACGCCACCAAGGACGTCGATCAGCTCCTGCGAGAGCTTGAACGGCGCTGACTCAAAGTTGAGTCCGCCGGGGGACGTGGCGAAGAAGAAGCCAAAGTCGATGTGCACCAGCTCGCCGGTGCGCACGATCATCAGGTTGCCATTGTGGCGGTCTTTGATCTGCAAAATGTACGAGATGATGCTGTACCCCGCCAGCGTCTCGGCAAAGTTGCGCTGCGCCTCGAGGTACGCCTTCGAGTTTTCGCCGTCAAACGCCTTGGTGAAAAACTGGTAGACGGAGGAGACGCGACAAGCCTTCTTGATGCCGTCCATCGAGTTGGAGTTCTCCACCACCTCGAGCAGCCCCGAGTCCGAGCTCGTTGGCAGCGCCACGTAGGGGTGCGCGCGGCAGGTCAGGCCGGCCTCGGTCCACACGCGGTCAAACATGTAGATGATCTGCAGCGCCAGCTCCTCCTGCCGCAGATCGTCGCCGGCCTTCACGATCATGGAGTTCATCGCCCAGTTCGGGTGCGCGCCCCACGGCGACTCCCGCCGGATTCGCGCCTGGCGCTCCTCGGCGGACTCCCCGAACGCGCTCCGCAGCGCCTCGTTTGGCGGCGCGGCGCCCGCGCCGCCGCGGCTCTTGCGCCTGCTGCGCGGCGCCCTCTCCTCCCCCTCCGCGCCGGAGCTGCTGCTGCTTTCCTCCAGCGCCGCCCCGGGGACGTACACGTCCTGCGAGGCGGACGACACCATGAAGGACCCGTCCGCCCGCCGCAGCCGCGACTGGGACGGGTCGGCGAGGGTGGCGGTGTCGTCGACGATCACCTCATACCGGATGAGGTAGGGCGCGCGCTCGCGGGAGGAGAAGACGGTGCACTCCTCGACGGTGATGCGCACAATCCAGCGCACGTGGTCGTTGCTGCGGCTCAAGGGGTGTATCAGGCGAAGCGAGGAGAGGTGCTCGTTGACCTCGGCGAGTCGCTTGCGGAGCTCTATTTTGCGCTTCGGGCGGTCGGCAAAGAAGCGGAGCTGGTTGCTCAGATCGGTCAGAAAGCTGACGAAGGCCCGCTGGTCGTTGTAGATCTTCAGACGGTGCTCCTTGCGCACCACAACGTCCGCGTCGGGCAGGTCCTCCTGCGCCACCGTCATCGGTGATGTGGTCTTGCGTGCGATTCCGCCGCTCAGCGGAAGCTTGTCCCACGGCGGGGGCAGTTGCCGGTCTTGGTTGATCGCGACCGTCTCGATGCGGTCGTGGATCTTCTTGATCTGGTCCGACATGCCAGAGGCGATAAAAAAGTCTGTAATGGCGTCGATCGTCCACGAGAGCTTCAGTGCCAGCATCAGCGAGTTGCCCGCGAGCCAGTGCAGGAAGGAGCTGAGATGCTGCTGGATCTCCGGGTGGGGCTGCGTCACGCACACATGGGTGACTTGCAGCATGCAGTCCTCGATGATGTTTAAATCGGTGTGAAACAGCTTTCCTATCAATTTCATACGCTCCTCCGACGAAGAGCCTTGTGAGCTAAAAGTCTGGAGAGTCTCCAGGAGCTCGTGTCGTTCTTGAGCTCGCTTCATGTGTCGCCAGTGTACGTTCGATACAAATATACGAGTCTGTGGCTACTAGTATGGGCAAGAGTGAGGGAAAAAAAATCCTGCTGGCCGCGTTCAGAAAACGATACAAAATTATAAATATATATATATATATATATGTGAAATTTGTCGATCAATATTGAGCCAAGCAAATATGTGTTATACTTTTTAGCAAAACCATGTATATATATATGAAGAGCGGAGAGGACACAGATAAAAGCAAAGTAGAAAAATAAAAGTAAATGCCAGCAAGCGAAAATAGTTGACTCTGTTGTTTATGCTGAAACTAAAAGTACAGTAGGTGCGGTGATCTTAATAGTGGTTGTAAATATATTATCATTGTTATTATTATTGCGGCAGCAGCCAAAGGGGAAACAACACGAGAGATGGGAGTAAGAGAGAAGAAGATAAAAACACATTATTATTTTCAATGAGTGTGCGCACGTTGGTCTTTCCTCTTGACCAGTTCATTGACATTGTATTGATTCTTTGTGCTGGTCGCAGTGTCTACAAATATATACAGAACATGTTAGTGTTGATGTTGTTAATTTTAGTTTTTGTTTTGTTTTGTGTTCAGTAGTTTAATTTACATGAGTGCAGAAATATAAGAGAAAACAATTGTAGAAATAGTAAAACAAAGGGGAAAACAGAGGGAAGGAAAAGTCACGGAATGCCAGCAAAGAGAAGCACATCAGTTCTTTTCGAAACTCACCTCATCGATTTCAATCTGCTCCCGCAAAAAGTCTTTTTGCAGCCGGTCCGATGTCGCCCTCAGCACGCTTTTCATCTGCTCTTCTTCATTGAGCACGCTGAACATGGAAACCATCGGCACTGTCTTGAGCTCCTCGGGGAAGGGTGGCAGCGCCCTGTGTGTTTTGATCCGCGCCTGGCAGCTCGCTTGCAGAAGCTCGATGAGATGCTCCTTTTGACTGGCCCCTTCCTGTGTCGAGCGCTCGTTCTTCTTCATGGTGCGGCGGTACGGCACGTCGAGGGCGCTGTCATACGGGAGCGCAGCGGCCGGCGCGTCCTGCGCTGCCGTGCGCGTCCCTGAGGGCAATGTGCGGGCCTGCAACTTGGCGTGCGACGCGAGGGCGACGCGCAGTACGTGAGAGACATCCGGGATGTCGCGCGAGTTGGCGTTGGTGCGGTGCAGCGTCACCTCCACCATAAGGCACACAAAGTGGTTGAAGCTCAAGGGTGTGTCTGTCATGACGGCTGGCCGCGCGGCTGCCTCCTGTGCGGGCGAAGCTGCAGCAGCGAAGGAGGCGTCCGCCCGCTCCCCGGCCGCGACCTGCGCGTCGAAAAAACTCTCCGCCGCCGCGCGGCAAACTTCCTCGGCGTTCGCTGTCGCGCCCAACAGCTTGACATCCTCGCACACCTTGACAAGAGAGCTGAAAGTGATGGCGTCAGCACGCAGCTCGTCCGCCGCGCCGTCCCCTCTCGACGTCCTTCCTTCCCCATCATTTTCTCCTTCCCCTGTTTGCTCCCTTGTCTTTTCTTCTTCTCGCTTCGCCTCCAGCGCGGCTTTCTCCTGCGCGAAGAGGTCGTGCAGCGCGCCGACGACAAAGCGGTCCAGGTGCTGCTGCACGCTCGAGGACATGAGAACGACGTACTGCGGCGTGCTGAGGGGCGCCGCCTCGGCCGCAAAGCGGAGCGACACCTGGACTCGCTTCACAGGCGTGAAGACCACGTAGGAGGGTCCCTCCGCGCCCCCGGGGGGCGGGGCCGCCGCCTCGACAAAGCTGACCGCCAGCCGATACAGGTCAATGGCGCGCAGCGAGGCGGGGATGTCTACCTCCACCAGGTGCTCGTTGCACGGCCAGCAATCGTGAACGCACGTGGAGTCTAAATAAATCGCGCAGGACGGAAGGGCACGGCGGTCTTTTTGCTTTGCAAGACCCAGCTGCGACATAGACTGGTCGTGCGCCAGCTGAAAGGCGGTGCGGGCAGACGAGTCGAACTGGGTGGTGAACAGCCTCGACGCCGTCAGGGCGAGCGATGCGCTGTCCGTCTGCGTCTCAGCCGCGATGGCGCTTTGGGTGGCTTGCAGGAGCGCCCCCGCCTTCTGTCGGCGCCGGATCACCTGTTCCATCTTCGCCTCGTCCATCAGCCGCATCGGCAAGACGCCTGCTGCCGACGCGGGCGCTTCGGTGGCCGCCTGGGTCGTCGGGCTGTGCAGAAAAAAGCCGCCGACGAGGATGCTGGACACCATCTCGACTGGGACGCGCTTCGGATAGGCAAAGGTCAGCTCCGGCTTCAGCTGCGCGTAGGTGTTCGTCAGCAGCGGGTCCGAGGCGAGCATCTTTGCCGCTCCGGCCGCCGTGAATGAGAAGGCGCACACGGCAGGAATGAGGTGGTCCTCGAAGAAGGACCACGCCTTGGCACAGATGGTGCGGTGGTGTGGGTAGCTCCGCGTGTCGGCGTAGGTCACCACGGAGAGCATCAGAAGCACGTCCACGAAGGCATCCAGGCCGAGGAGTCGGTCTTCCTCCTCTTCCTCCTCGGCCACGCCGGCCGCCGTGGCCGGCGCGAGGCGCGCGCACTGCAGCCAGCTCGACAGCGTCATGAACGGCTTGTAGTTGAAGATGGCCGCCGCACTCGCCCGCTGCAGGGGTGAAAAGTGGGAAAAGAGGTCCTCCAAGAAGCAGATGTAGTTGTGCTTGGACAAGGCGCCGCCCTCGGCGTAGTGCGCAAAGAGAGGCAGAATGACGCTCTCCTCATAGGAGCTGACGAGGTGCGTGATGACGGCGTTTGTGAAGGGCGACCAGTGGTTGCGCAGAGGGTCGAGTCGCACGGTGGAGCTCTTATGGATTGTGTGAGTGTAAACGTACTGCTTTAAATACGCCCCAGCGGTGTAGTGCACACTCTCCTCCAAATGCACCTTGTCCTCGGCCGAGAGGGAAATGATATTCTGCAAAGCCTCCTTCCCCTCCCTCACCAGTTCAGTCGACTTTTTGGTTTGGAAGCAGCGAACACTGATCAAGTTCATCATGTCGGTGAAGTCGTCGAACCCAACAACACCGCGGTCATCCATCGGCGACGAGGCGTCGTCGGCCGGTGAGCTGTGTTTGTGCCACAGACGATCGACAAGCTCGGCGTACACGCCGCTTTTCGCGCCGATGAGCTCTGCCGACACCAGCATGATGTGAAACCCGTTGAACGTCAGTTTTCGTCGCGCGAGAGAGCTGCCGTGGCTCAGCGCGACATCAAACAACACCTCCCATGGGCGCTCCGCCGAGACAGGCATCCAGCTAAAACGTTTCTCAACAAAAGTAGGAAACTATATAAAAATTGAAAGCTTTATGTACGCGAAGAGTATAATGAAGCGTTATTATAGTAATAATGGCAAAAAAGAAGAAGGAAGCCGAGATGGAGAGAGACGTTGAAAAAAGATAGAGAGAAAATAAAATTTACTTCTACGCAGACCTTTTTTGCTCGTGTATAGCAATAGGTAGAGCAAAGGATAAGCACATTTCTCCCCATGTACAGTTTAAAGCAATCATTTTATAAATAAATAGCTTATGTCAAATTGGAATTCGCGATACAATATACAACTCTTCCGGATGGAAACCAAAAAAAAAAAAGCATACATGAGCGAGCCCAATAGCAATCGACGTACGTTTCTTTATATATATACGTTTTTTGTATATAGACGTATATATATATAGATTTATAGTGAGACAGACAAGGAAAAAAAACAGAATATATAAAGCTGTGTAACCATAGTAGTGAATAAAAATAGAAAACGCACAACAGACAAGTAGTAAAAAAATTGACAGCTATTATTCTATTTGTTTTTTTAGCGGCTATTTTCCTCCTCCTTATCTTTATTGGTCCTTCGCCCACCGCTGCATAAAAGGGTTCTGCAACTCACCTTCCATGCCCGTGTCGCACTGTTCCGGCGGGGTGGGTCGTGGAAGGACCGGCGGCGGCATGCGGTTCGGACTTGGCGTCAGTTTTCCTGGAGTCATTTGTTGTTGCTGCTGCTGCTGCTGCTGCTGCTGCGGGGGCGGGATGTGGCCTGGTGGGGTTGGAAAGAGCGGGCGCGCCTCCGGTGCTGCCGGCTGTGCGGGCGGCGGGCGTGGCGGGGCGCTGCTGCTGTCATGAGACGGCGGCGCCATCGGGCTGCTCTTTGGCGCATTGGCAAAGGGAGAGTGCGGTCCCTGCGCGCCTTCCTTAATTTGTCCGCCTTGTGGCGACAACGCCTGGGGAGGGGCCTGCTGCGGCTGCGGCTGCGGCTGCTGTCCGTTGTCGTGTGGGGAGCCAGAAGGGGGACGCGGTCTGGGCTGAGGGGCGGGCTGCTTTCCGCCCTGCAGAACAGGCGCGGCAGCGGCGGATGGCTTTCGCTCTGAGGAAGAGAGGCCCCTTTGCGACGGAGGAGGTGCGCCCGGAACGTCGTCCTTCTCGTCGTCCGCGCGGCAGCCACCGCGCCAGGCGAAGACGGCCGTGGCGGCAGCGATCACGACGGTCGTGCCGATCAGAACGAGTTTGTTGCGAAGGTTGAAAAACACCTTTTCGCCACGGTCCTTCTCGTAGAGACTCATATTGTAGCCTTTGGCCCTGGCGCGCGCCTCCAGCTCCGCGGCCACCTCGGCATCACTGTGTTTGGGCACGGACGGGGACGGGGGGTGGGACGCCGACGGCGCCTCCGTGTGGAGGGGCTCCGGGGTAGTGTACGTCGAGTCCGTTATGATCGAGGCCGTCGCGTCCGCCTCCAGCTCCTTCTCTGCGTCTCTGTCGTCCTTCTTCGCCTCATTTGTAGGCCCGCCCGCCTCACCGTGCGAGACCGGCGCCGCGGTCGCGGTGGGCTCGGGAGTGCTGGGCGGCTCCTCGGTCGCCTCCCCTGCGTCTGCGTACCTCTCCTTCTCCTTTCCCCCCTCTGACGGCGATGGGGGAGGTTGTTGCTCCTCCGCATCGTAGGATCCGCTCTCTTCTTCTTCTTCCCCCTCCTCCTCTTCTTTGAGCCCGTGAGAGTCGGCCGGAGCGTCATCCTTATCCGAGGTTGTCACAGGCGTGGCCGATGACGTCGTGGACGACGGGGTGTCGCTGGCAGACATGCTTTCTGCCTCTCTTCCCACTTCCGCGTCTATCGGCGCTGCGCCGGTGACAATGGAGTGGCGCAGCTTGGCATGCCGGGTGACCTCAGCCTTCTTTTCTTTTTTTTCATGCTCCGCTTTCTTCCAGGCCTTACTCACGTTCCCAAGTACACCCTCCGCGCCGTCCATCGCGTCAAGGGCGCTGTCCACCGCGCTGCCCAGCTTGTCCAGCAGCGACCGCAGCGCCGCACCCTTCGCGGCCGCCTCCGTGAAGTTGCTGAGACCTTGCGCCAGAGCGATAGACTCCAGCGAGGTGCGGTGGAGGTCCCCCAGCGCCTCCACAAGCAGGCTCACCTGCGGCACCACATCACTGGAGTAGACTTTTGCTATCTGCGACTGGCGCTCGTCAATTGCCTTGATGTCGCTCTCCACCTGCGCGAGGAGGTCTTGAATGGCGTCGAGCTGGCGTTTTCTTTCTGCGCTCGCGCGGGCTTTCTTATCCTCCTCCTCCTCCAAGCGCCTTTTCTCCTCGTCCAGCCGCTGAATCTGCTCCAAGGCCTCGAGACGCTTTCGCTCCGTCTCCCGTTGCCTTTCCGCTTCTTGCTGTTCCTCCAACAGACGCGTCTGCTCTTCCAGCTGGCGAATCTGCTCCAGCTCCGCGTGGCGCTTTCGTTCCGCCTCCTGCTGTTCGAGGCGCCGTTTTTCTTCCTCGAGCTGGCGAATCTGCTCCAGCTCTTGCTGGCGTTTCTTCTCCTCCTCCAGACGCTGCTTTTCCTCGTTGAGTCTGCGGATCTGCTCCTCCAGCTCAAGGCGCTCCTTCTCCTTCTCCGCCTCTAGCTCCTGGAGCCGCCGAGCCTCCTCGGCCTCCTGCTGCACTCTCAGCGCCTCCGCTTCGTCGGCGAGGCGCTGCAGCCGCAGACGCTCCGCCTCCGCTTCCGCTTCAGCCTTCTCCGCCGCAACCCGCTCACGCTCCTCCGCTTCTGCACGGAGGCGCTCGGTCGCTGCTGCCGCTTCCTCCTCCTCCTCCCGCCGCACACGCTCTTTTACTTTTTCTTCTTCTTCAGCGCGACGAGCTTCTTCTGAATTCGCATCCGGCTCCCACACCCCAGCTTCCGTCTCCGTGAGCTCCACCGTGAGCTGCTCCGGCTCTGCGGACTCTTCTGTCCGTCGATGAGCCACATCGTCTACATCTGAGACGTCCTGCGTCAGGTTGGCGTCCGACGCTGTCGCCGGCGGCTGTGCGGCCCCGTTGTTCGTTGACGAGGCCTGCAGCTTTGCAAGCTGCTCCTTCAGTTGCCGGATTTTTTCCTGGAGGTCAACATCTCCGCCCGTCTCTTGTGCGGTAGCGAAAATGGGAAAGCAGTCGAGGCACAAAACCAACGCTGTCACTACCACTACGCCGAAAAGCAACGCCGCACGAGAATAAATATGTGTGCCGCGGCTCATTATAGACTAAAAAAAAAAAAAAAAAAAATTAGAAATAAACAGCAACAATTATTATTTTCAAGTCGATTCCTATTTTGCAGTAAGGTAGGCGAGAGAGAGAAAAGCGAAAAAAGAAACAGAAGGGACAAGAAAAAGCATGAGTTGTTACGTGCACGTTTAACGACCAACTTAGCTTTTATACAGCAATGGCAGCATTGAATTGATACATTTTTATAATATTCACATATATTTTTATAGATAAAAACAATAAGGCACACTTGATGCGGATAGTAGATACACATACACAATGACGAAAAAAAGAAGAAGAAAAACGAATCACTTTTTCCGTCGTCCCCGTCGTTTCTTTCTTTAGTTCTATCCCCGCTTTCGTCGTCACGATAAAAGACATATGTGCCTCTATGTGCACATACGCACACACACACACATATATATATATATACATACAAGTTTGCAGAAAAGGGAGGGAGTGACAGCAAGAGCAACAGGCCGTCTCTGGTTTTGCACCGATTTACTTGCGGGTGGGCACAAAAAATTCAGTTTCGGGCTCACCGTTGAGATCGTCGACAAAAATAGGCTTCTTCGCGCCATTCTCCGTGTTCACCACCATGGACGTGCCGCCTATGCGCGGCAGCTTCGCGGGCGGGCGGCTCTGGAGCTCTTTTGGGATCTGCGGCGGCGCGTCGTAGCCGACCTCCTCTAGCGTGCGGCACGGGCCGTAGGAGGCGCCCGTCAGCGGGTCGTGCGTGCGTGCCTTCGGCTGCGGCACCTTGATCTCCACCACCTCCAGCGGCTCCAGGTGGGGCGCGGCGGTCTGCGGCACCGAGCCGCGGCGGAGCTGCTCGCTAAACGTCTTGTCCGTGTTCGCGCGGTCTACCATCTCGGCGGAGGACATAAAGGGAGCCGGCATCTGGCGCAGCTCCACGTCCGCGTCGGCCTTGGCGTGGCGGAGGTCCTTTGGGTCGGCCTTGAGCACCACTACCACGTGCTTGAACCCTTTTTCGGAGGCAATGTAAAGCGGCGTCTTGCCGTCCATGTCGGGAATGGAAGCGTTGGCGCCCGCCTCCAGCAGCAGAAACACCGTCTCGTGGCGACCCATCTTGGCGGCGCTGAACAGCGGGGTCTCCTGCTTGCTGTTGCGTGCGTTGAGGTCGGCCTTGTGCTTGAGGAGGTAGGTCGTGAGGGCTGTGTTGCCCAGCCGGGCCGCCACGTGCAGGGCGGTCTCCTTCAGCTTCCCGTTGGTCTGGTTGAGGTCGGCCCCTGCCTTGAGGAGAATGTCCGCGACGTCTTCGCGGTTGTTGAAGACGGCGATGTAGAAAGGCGTTTCCTCGTCGGCGCCCTTGGCATCCACCTGGGCGCCAAGCCGGAGAAGCTCGGACACGACGGTCGACGGCACCGTCGTGCGCATGGCGGCCAGGTAGAGGGGCGTCACCCCCTCCTCATCCGGCTTGTTGATATTGGCAGCCGTGCACAGCTTCTTCATGGCGCTCACGTCGTTCTTTAGAATAGCAGCCGTGATCTGAGAGGACATGGCTGACAGTGTAAGAGAAAAAGAAAAAAAAGAGAGAGATTAAATAAAAGCAAAAAACAGCACTAACAAAATAGCCTTTGATAAGTTTCTATACGTAAATAAATACGTGTATGAGTGCCTGTTCTGGATTTCCTAATGTTTGTTGTCGTTGGTGCGACGAAAAGGTAGGATGTTAGAAAAGGCGAAACAAAAAAGTAAAGAGGTGAATGACAAGAGGCGCGGGGTGCCACTTGCGCGAGGAGGGCAGATGGTGCGCCAACCCGTTTTTGTGCATGTGCATGTGTCTGTGTATAAGTGTGTGTATGTTTTTTGTAAATGTATACGTACTTAGTTAAACATTATAAAACTTTGTTGTGCGGTGATGTGAAGCATTAAATGATATGAAAAAATTCAACTTTAATTAATCGATGCTGTCTGCCAAGAAAAAACTAAATGATTATTATTACAATACAGAAAAAAAATGGATGAAAATTAAAAAACGTGTGCTTTTGCTATATCTCCTGCTCCACCACCGTGTACTCCCCAACGTATGGGGTCTCATCATAGCAGTTCTTGCTGCACGTGAAGACGAGCACGTTGCTAAAATGCACGTGCTCGTTCTGGCGCTCCGTCAGGCCGCGGGTCAGGAAGTACACAGCCGGCGCCGTCAGCTGCGCCTCAAACCGGCGCGCCGCCCCACAGCGTGCGCACGGGGGCGGATGTAATGGCGCTGTTTCAGTGCGGATGGGGTGACCACCGGGGCACCACCGCACGCACTGCGAGGGCACCTGCTCCATCTTCTCCATGTACTTGCGAACATACTTCTCTTGCAGTGTCTCCGTGTCTGTCTCGAAGCAGGTGGTGTCCAGCGTCGCGCCCTCACCGTAGCGCCGCACGGCGTCCGCGGCGTCTTCCTCCACCGTCATGGCCTTGTGCTGCAGCTCCGCCGGCTCCTCGAAGAGTTCGAGCGCAAGACCCTTCGTGTACTCACGGCCTTTGATCGGTGCGGCTGTGCCGGCCTTCGCCAGCGGGTAGCAGGGGAGACGCTCCACCCCCTCCACCTCCTCCTCTGCGAGGGCAATCTCCTCTGGCAGCGGCGCGGAGGCAGAGTGTGTGGGGTGGGTCTCCGGCACTTCCGCCGTCTCGGCATCATCGCCCCAGTCGTCTGTCTCGTCAAACATAACGCCCTCTGCTGCTCTGTTTTGCGCCGCAGCCGCAGCGTCCCTTCGCGCCTTCCGCGCGCGCTCGTTTGCGGCCTCCTGCTCTTGGAAGTAGGCGTCGCTAAAGTTCTGACTGCGAAGGGAAAAGCAGTAGGGCGTCTTCGTGGGCATCTGCAGCAGCTTTTCCTCCTCTGTCAGCTTCTTGTTCGGAGGAGGCGCGCTGCTCCCCGCGCCTCGGCCGCCGTCGGCTGCCGCGCCAGCAGTGCCAGCATGGAAGGGCGCCGCCGTCGTCAGGCAAGACGGGCTGCTGCACATGAGAATATAAAGCACCCGGTCAAACACATCCAGCGGCGCATACAGCTGGCCGAGCAAGGAGACGTGGGCAGCGGAATGGCACTTGGGGCATTGGAAATAGGAGGCCGCGGTCACGCAGTCAGCGTTGCCGCCAGCGGGCGACTCCCCCGCCTGACGAAACAGAACAGCGGTGCCGCCAATTTTCGACGTATACGGGTCGTTCAACGCCTTCTCGTCCGCAGCACGGGCCCGGGGTGTGCCCAGCCAAACAGCATTAGACATGTAAGCAGAGAAAAGGGGAAAATTACTTATGAGAACCATTGGAAAGGAAGAGAATGCAGGGTAATGAATAAAAAAACGCACATGCACAAGTAAAGTAGGTGGGAAAGATGAACGAAATGACATAGAGAACACGGAGAAAAAAAAACAATAGTAGAGCGTACGTTTAGCACAACAACAACAATAATAATAATAACAATAATGGTAATTATAAAAGTGGAAGCAAATAAAAAAGAGAGTAAATTGTATTTTTTTGATATGCTGCTCGTGCCACTGGCTGCTAAACCCCTTCTCCGCCAGTATAAACCCTTGATGCTGCAATGTTTGTGTCTGTGACAAACGATTACCACCGCGCTCTGAAAAACCCAAAAAAAAGGACCAAGAAAAAAAAAAAAAAAAAGAAACACACAGAACT
>AUXK01000124.1:0-13830 GCA_000482165.1 Strigomonas oncopelti | reverse complement strand
CTGGCATTTGAATTTTTTGTGTGTTGTAGTGTCCGATCTCTCAGTATTGCTTTAATAACAACCAGAAATAGAATTATACGTTTTGTGTTTGCCTCTTTTCCCTTTTTTCTGCACCTCAAATTGAACTGTTACATCTTATTACTATTTTGCTATAAACACTTAAGCAATCTTCTCGCTGCAACAAAAAATAACAATTAATTGAAAAAAAAACAAGATATATCGTATACAGTGTGAGAACTGGGTTTAAAACTGTGTTTTTTCTTTTTTTCTTTTTTTCCCCTAACAATAGTGTACACTCACAATTTATTATTGACACCCCTAGTAGCGAGAGCCCACTTTAATAGATCTTTATAAAATAAATATATATACACATTTCGGCGCAGAGGTGATGGGGAATGCCGGCTCGATGGAACAGCTGCTGCAGCAGCTTCAGAGCATGACCCCGGAGCAGCAGCAGCAGTACATGAAAACCTTGCCCCCTCAGCAACAACAGCAATGCTACATGGCACTGCAGCATCAGCAAATGCTACAGCAACAGCAACAACAACAACAGGGTAGCCTTCCGCCACCGCCGGCTAAAATAGGTGCTGCCCCGCAGGTGCCTGTGCAGCCTGGTGTGGGTGTGCCGCCCGGCCCTGTGGCGCCCCACATGATGGGGTACCCTGGCTACATGTGGAGCAACCCCGCGCTCGCTGGGATGCCGCCGCCGCAGATGCCAACAGTGGTGAGCACAAACGCCGTGACGCCGCCGCCCGCGGCGAAGGAGAAGGAGAGGGAGAGGGAGAGGGAGGACGACAACAAGCATACTAGCGGGCGTCGCGGCAAAGGCCGCCGTGGCGAGAAGGAGAGGGAGAAGGAGAAGGAGAAAGAAAGAGATCGAGATAGAGACCGGGAGCGGGACCGGGAAAAGAAGGGGAGAGGCCGTAAGGAGGAAGCCGACGACGACTCCGGCGCTGGCTCGCACACGGAGACGCCCGCCGAGGTGGCCAAGAAAAACCGCCGCCGTCACCGCGAGAACCGCAACAACGCCGAGGCAATGCAGGATGTCACCTCCAGCATTGCGTCGCCGCCGCGGGCGGCCTCGCCCATAACCGACACCACCAACCTGACCGAGATAGCGGAAAAAGTGCTGTCGAAAGACAACCGTCGAGAGCGCCGCCGCGAGCACGAGCGGCGCAAGGCGGACCGCCAAGGCCGTGAACACACCGGCGCCGTTGACGAAAGCGTGGGACAGCGGCGGTCCGGCGGGGAGAGCGGAGGCAGGCGAAGAAGCGGCGGAGAAGGCGGCGGCGGCGGCGGAGGTGGCGAGGAGCACCGACGCCACCGTGGAGAGTCGGGCGGCCATGGCCAAGGTGGTCAAGGTGGTGGTGGTGGCGGGGCTGAGCGCAAGAATCGCGAGCATCGCTCGAAGCGGCTTCATCGCACCGACCCGAACGCTGAGACGGTGCCGCCGCCGCCGGCCCTCGTGCCGGCCCCGGTCGTGCCCGCCATCCCGTCGCTGAACGGCCCCGTCCCGCCCCCCCTTCCGCTCACCATCGCAGTGCCGCCCATGATCCCATCGGTGCCGTCGATGCCGACGCCGCCTGGCTCCACGCCGCTGCCGTCACAGTCCCCTGGGTCTCCGACGCAGCCGGAAGGACACCGGCGCGAGGGCGGGCGCCGCCACCGCCGGGATCGGGAGAAGGAGCCCGAGAAGGAACCCGAGCGCGGCCGCGAGCACCGCCGGCAGCGCAGCGAGGGCGACGGCAGGGGCCACTCCCCCCCAAGCGCCCCGGAGAGACGGCGCGACGACACCTCGTCGCGCGGGCACAGCCGCCGCACCGAGCGCGAGGGCAAGCAGGCGGAGCGTCAGAGCCGCAGCCGCAGCCACCAGAAGGAGGAGAGGGACAAGGATACAGAGAGTAGAAACAGCCGTCACCACAGCCCACGGCACCGCCGCCGCGACGCCGCCAGCTCACGTAGTAGCAGTCGGAGCTCCTCCTCCTCCGGCACGGCGTCCGCGCGGCCGCCGCCACCGCCGGCGGCCGCGACGCCCGAAGAGGACGATAAGAGCAAAAAGAAGAACTTCATTGCCGGCCTTATTCGCTCCATCTCGCCCAGCAGAAGCAAAAAGGCGGAGGACAAGGAAAAGAAGAAGGAGGAGAAGGAGAAGGAAAAGGAAGAGAAAAAGGAAAAGGAGCGCGAGAAGGAGCGGGAGAAGGAGGCCAAGAAGGAAAAGGAGAGGGACAGGGAGCTAGAAAAGCAAACCAAGAAGAACGCCAAGAAGCACAAGGATGACTCCGACAACGATGACCCGCGGCAGGACCAGTCGCTGGATGCCCAGCTGGTGCCGTACATGCCGAAGCCGCTCTTCAGCAGCTACGACAACCCACCTCAGGTGAACAACCCCATCCCCGACTCCGACCGCAGCCAGTCGCTGAGCAAGGACAACCTGAGCCGCTCGCGAAAGAAGGACGCGACGTCGCGGCGGTCCTCGTCCGACTCCTCCCTCTCCGCGTCCTCCCGCAGCCGCAGCCGCGGCGACGAGCGCGACGTCGCCAGCAAGAGCAAGCGACGCGACGGCAAGAGGGGCGGACACAAAAAAGGAAGCCGCAGCCGCTCACCGACGCCGCCGCCTGGGAAGAACAAGAAGGTAACGTTCAACGACGACACGGCGAGTCGCAAGAGCACCGGCAGCAAGCGGCACGCCAGGCAGAAGAACGCGTCCGCCTCTGCGACGGAGAGCGACACCGACGAGACTGCGTCGGAGGACGACGATGACACAAAGGCGCAAAAGCGAAAGAAGAAGGACAGCAACAGCAAGAAGGACAAGAGCAATAAAAAAGAGAAAGATAAAGATAAAAGCAAAGACAAGGAAAGAGACGACGAGGAAGGGGACGACAAGAAAAAGGGCGGCTTTTTTAGCCGCCTCTTCAAAAACAAAAAGAAGGACACCACCCCGGCAAGGGAGGATAAGGACGCCAAGGATGGCAAAGAGCGCAAGGACAACAAGTACGCGGACGACGGAAAGTCTAAGAAGTGCAAGAAGAACAAGAAGGCTAAGGAGGAAAGTGCCTCGGATGACGACTCCTACGATTCGTACTCGTATTCAAACTCTGAGTCAAGCGATGTGCGGACGCGCGACAGCAGGAAGTCCAACTCCAAAGACCACAGCAAAAAGAAAACGGGCAACACAAAAACAAAGCGAAAAGATGAGATTTAAGTTTTACAAATGAGACGGCCTTTACTCCTTTCGCCCCTCCCCTCCTTTTTTTTCTGTACCAATATCTCTATCAAGTGCTGCTTTGCTTTTGCCGATACTTTTTATAATAATTTATTTACGCGAATAGGATATCGCTCATTATTATTATTATTTTTTTTTTTTGTTGTCGACTTTTATTATTAATATTATTCTCTTTATTACTCATTTGCCTTTTTATGTTGAAACGACTGAGTTAGCCTTGTTACAGTTAAACTTGTATTATACGCTTTATTGTCTCTCTTTATTTTTTTCTATCGCTTTCTTGTCTTGCCTATCTTTATGTTAAATTTTATAATGCCAACTAGACAATTGTCGACAGATGTAGAAAGTGACGAGCAAAAAAGGCGTGCGTGCACACCGCATTGCGTAGTTGTTATGTATAAAAATGTAGAGAGAGAAAAAAGTAAAATCATTTCTTTCCCACTTTCACTTCGGTGCTGCACGTATAGTCTTTCGACTTTTGTTGCACGCCCTCACATAACTCCCCATTTTGTGTTTCGCCTCCTCCTTTCTCTCTCTCTCTCTTTCTTTCCTTTGTCTGTGTATTCTCTTAAAGTACCTTTTTTTTTTCTTGCTTGTGTCTTTCATTGCCATGACAGACACTACAGAAGCTTCAGCATCGCCGCCACAGCCCCAACCGCCGCTGTGTGTCGCTGTGACACAGCTGCTGGCGGACTATCTGACGCAGGCGGCGGACGACCTGCGCACCCTGCGCGAGGCAACGACGGGAGAGGCGGCGCCCCTGAACAGCGTCAATCCTGCGTGGACAGGGCTGTCTTCCGCGCCCCACGTGCGACCCGGCGAGGGCCACTTTGGCAAAGAAGAAAAAGTAGAGGAGGAGGTGTACTTCAGTGAAGAGGCGGCGGAGCTGCAGGAGAGACTAGAGCGGATAGAAAAGGTGTATGCGGCGATGCAGCGGGCCGAGGCGCCTGCTGGCGCGACCGCCGACATCCACCACGATGCGAGGAGCGGCACCCGCGGCGGTGGCGAGACACCCGCCCTTCCTATCCTTCCAGGTCCGTCTGTCCTTCCGCAGTCGCCCAACCCGCTGGCGCGGCAGGTCGTGGAAGGCCTCGCTTCCATCCAGTCGTTGATGCACCAGCCTGCAAAGCCAGCAACGGCAAGCGATGTGACGGCGATCAAGCCCGCCGGGCGAGCAGTGAGCCTGGCGGAGGTGGGGCTTCAGACGCTCGTGCGGAACACCCACACAGTGTTTCGCAAACACGGGGACAAGCGTCCCCGCGGAGCAGACGCGGCCGAACAGACGGAGCCGACCGCCGCGGTCACCACCACCACCCGCCAGCTCTCGCAGCAGCAGCGTCGCGAGCGCTTCGGCCTCTACACCGCGCGCCAGCCCGCACTGCTGCCGCGGGTGGACGCGGCACTTGCGCTGTACGGGGTCGCCGCCTCCCCCGCCCGGCGCCTCTTCACCGTCCTCAACGGCACGGCCGAGGCGGCCTTTCTGCAGCAGCGGTGGCGGCTGGGGACGAAGTGCGCGCTGCTGCGCGAGGCGCCCGACGTGAAGGAGCTGGTCGACGGGTACCGCCAGTCGCTGGCGGAGGTCGACCGCATCATGGCGGAGGCGGGTGCGGCCGCGGTGGCGCCCGCGTTCTACTTCCAATTTCGCAGCGAGGAGGAGGGCGCGGCGCAAAGGCTTTCTTCCGCCACAGAAAGCAGCCGCAACAACAGCGACAACAACAACAATGGTGTGGTTCGCGTGAACGTTCAAAATGGTTTGTTTGTTGACATCACCTTCGACGCTGTCAAGCGGCACTGGGTCGTCCTCGCGCTCTACTGGAATGTGTGGCAGCCGGCGGCCGCTGTCGTCGGCTACGGCGGCGCCCAGTACAGCGGGGCGGCGCTGCGACCTTTTATTGTGGCGTCAGCCTCGGCAGACGTGCGTGCGTGCGGGGCGGTGCCGCCGTACTTCCGCGTGCAGCCGGCGCGCCAGCCGGCGATGATGGAGTTTCTTGGTCGGCAGTTCTGCGAGGGCGGTCTGTCGCGCGGCTGTGCGGCCGCCACGCAGCTGCTCTGTGCCGTGTGCCTCGACCTGGTGGCGTCGCAGCTGGAGCAGCTGGGCCTGCACACCATGCACAACAGCGCCAGCGACACGATGCTTGGTGGAAACCCGTCCCCCGTCTTCTCCACTGACCTCCGCAAGGGGAGCTACATTGTCTGCCGCGTCGTGAAGCCCCTCATGTACGAGGAGGGCAGCAGTGTGGCCGCCGGCGCGACTGCTGCCAGGGCCTCCCTCCACCTGCGCATGGAGGTGGCGGGCGGCACCGTTCTTGTCGAGCGCGTCTGGAGCACACACGCGTTGGAGAAGCGGTACAGCTGCCTCCTCGCGTCGTGGCTCAGTGTGCAGCAAGAGGCGGACGGAGGCGTCACGGTGCGCACAGGGGGCGCACCGAATAGCGCGACGGAAGGGTGTGCTATCGTCGTCGATGCGGAAAGCTTAATTTGGCAAAACTTGTTTTCACATGCATAAAAACAACATCAGCAACAACAAAAAAAGAAGCAAAACAATGAAATATATAAATTGTGAGTAAAGTGGAAACAAAATGACTTTCATCTTTTTGCGTTATCGTGCATGTGCACACAAATTGGATAAAAATAAGTTGTCTATATATATTTCTCTTACCTCTCTCTCTTGACTTTTTCTTTTTTTCTTTTCTCTTTTGCTCAGCGGAATAGCCTATCTCCCGTTTGATTTCACATTGTGCGCCGCCGCCCCTCTCTCTCTTTTTAACTATCTCCCTTTCTACTCCTCATACACCTAGATATCTCTTCTCCACTTTCCATCGCATGTCGCTGCTCTCCGACGCCCATGAGGTCGCCACCGCGCTGCCGCCGGTCCACTTCAGCGTCCAGTACGTGCTGCACCACCGCGCGTACTCGCGCACCATGCGGCCGCCCCCTGTCGCACACAACGCCGCCGTACTCTCTCCTACATGTCCGTGCGGCCCCGCCCCGTGGTGCGGCGGCCCATCGCCGTACACGCACCTTCGCACCGCGGAGGAGCGCGCCCGCAAGGCAGGCGATCGCGAGCAGCTCTATGGCAGCGAGGTTCAGCAGGCCCACTGCCACCAGTACTATACGGCGACGGGCCCGGTCTCAGTGCTGGCCACGTCTCCCCCGCTCCACGGCGCCGTAGCCGCAGAGGGCGAGTGGTTTGTCGATCCACTCTCCACGCTGGACAAGCGAGAGCTTTCTAAGGTCGTGTTGCGTGATGCGCTGTACGCGCAGCTGATGGACGTGGTGCCGGCGCGGCAGTACATTCAGTGCGCTGTGTGGACGCTCAATGCGAACCGGCTGCAGTTCGACGGCGCCATCGCCGTGCTCGCCATACACCCGAGCGACCGCCTGCCCCCCGCCCCTCTGTCGCCAGCAAACAACTGGGCCTCGCCGCTGCACCACATCCGCAGCGAGGCGATTGTCGGGCGGCTGCACGAGCTGCTGCTGCGGGGGGATGCCCCTTTTCTGGAAGGTGTGCTGCGGCCGTACCTGGAGGAGGGCAGCGCGGGGTACGTGGATAGCTTGACGATTGACGGCGTGAAGTACCGCTAGCTTTACCGTTCACCACTCTTTTTCTCTCCGGCAGCAGCAGCAGCAGAAAAAGACTTTTGGCTCGTTTCGTTGCTATCGTTTTTTATACTTATACCAACAAAATTTTATAAAGTGGAACGGAAGTATATATATGTGTATATGCTTTCTGAGTTTCCTGCTCGCTGTACCTCTATTGTATATTGAATATAAACTATTTTTAAAGCGTTAATTTTATTAGTATTGCTGCATTCATATGAATAAAACCATAATTTTTTAAAAAGAGGTTAACATAATATTATTACTTTTACGGCACACAGCTCTGCAGCTCACCATTTACCGTTGTTGTTCTGTCCTATATTTTTTTTTTTACTTCTTTATTTACAAAACAGGCTGTTGTAGCAAGCAGGATAGAATACTGACTTCAACATTTTTTGTTTAAAAATAATAATAAAAAATAGTAATAAGAACATAAACCTCACCTCTATACAAATAATACTATCAATGGCAAGCCACGGTGGCACCTCAGCTTACCTGCAGGTCATTCGCACCTCACTCCGCGACGATGTGCGCAACTTTGCACACTGGGACCCCATCCACAACAAGCTGCACTGCGCCATCCGCGACGCAGGCTACCTTGTGATCGACCTCCCGCGCTTTTTCGCGTACACCCACAGCAACTACGGCGCCCTCCGCCGCTACCTCCGCCAGGCGCGCATCAACAAGGGCAAGGTGAACCCGGAAGACTTTCGCGATGTCGACACGAACGTCTTGCGGGACAGTCTGATTCGCCACGCGCAGTGGAAGGGACCGCTGCAGAAGATTGATTTTCGCTTTTTTTATTGGATGTACGGGGTCATGATCTTCTACGTGCTGTGGCAGGGCATCACGCTGCAGCGCATGCGGGATAACAAGCTAGACAAGACGGGCTCTACGTTGGAGCAGCGGCGCAACATGTACGACGACGATTACATGGAGGACGTACGGCCGCGATAGCCACTTGAGGTGCGTTGAATTCTTTTTATTACGTTTCCATTTTTTTTCTCTTTACATACAAAACAAAAAGTATATTTTTATATACTGTCAAAACGTTAACAGATTTTGTTGGCGGCGACTTGGGCGCCTGTTGAAACACACTTTAGCATATCACACAGAAACACGTACAAAAAAAAAAAAAAAGACATTATTCGTTTCTATTTTCCTCTTCTTCCCATGCGCTTTTCATGCCTCTCTTTGTTATATTTAAAGCTAATTTCCTTAGCTTTAGTTTATTACCGCGTTGACGCATAGCACTATTCATTACCTTTTTTCTCTCGCTTTCTCTCCGTACTTTTCCTTAGCATAAGAAAAGCACACACACATTTAATTTATTTCTAAAAAACCTGGAAGTATAAAAGTAAACGTACTATTTTTTTTTGTTTTGTTTTTCTCCTCTTTTCTTTTGCCCCTTTATTTGTCCTTTTTTTTTGAGGAACCCGACTATTTGCCATTTTCTTGCAAGTGCAATAAAAAGAGGAAACAAACAAACAAAAAAAAATAGACATGACGTCCGGTCTGCCCGGCACCGACAAGTATGAGAAAGTGCTGTCCATGTACAACTGGCAAAGCGCCGTGCCCCCGCGCGGCTACCAGTACGGCATCGGCCGCGGTGCGAGGCCCATCATCACCTCCGCCGAGCTGAGCGGTGCCGCCACCACCGTCGCAGCCGCGCGAGGCCGCGGCGGTGCCAGCGGAGCACCTCACCGGGGCGGGGAGGCGGCCGCGGCTCCTGAAAACGACTTCTTTGCCGCGCTGGACAAGATCGAGGCCCGCACGAACACCCGCCGGCGCCGCCCCGCCTCCCCGTCCGATGGCGAGGACGCGGAGGACACGACGAGGGAAAGCGCCCCCGCAGGCGCGAGCAGTGGGAAGGTGAAGCTGTCTTTGGAGGACCTCGCCACCGTGGAGGTAAACGTGGTGGGCCCCGCTCTCACAACCCGCAACGCCAGACAAGAGGAGGGCGAGATGGCGGAGCAGTACCTCTTCGCGGACGAGCGCCACGTGGTGACGGCGCACGACGTGCTGCTCGGCAAGACGACAGCCGCGCAGCACACGCTACAGGGACTGCTGGAGAGCGGCTCGCCGGACGAGCCGACGACCTGGGTGACCCACTCCCGCGCCTACCGCGAGATGGGCATGCCGCGCAAAGCGACGAGCACGCTGCGCGAGGGCTGCACCCGCCTCGGGCCGCGCGCGGTGCTCGTGTGGCAGGAGTACCTCAAGTACATCCCCGCCGACGACGTCGCCTCCCGCCGGCGCGCCCTCGCGGACGCAACGGCGGGGTGCCCGGAGGAGGAGTCGCTGTGGCTCGAGCGCCTCGGCTGCGAGCCGCCGCACGAGCAGCTGCACGTCGCGCAGCAGGCGGTGCTGGCCTGCCCGGCGGGAGAGACGCTCTGGCTGCGCGTCCTGGCCGCCGTGCCGGCGCGCGAGGACCAGGAGAAGATTATCAAGCGCGCGCTGCAGCGGACGCCGCGGCTGCCGCGGTTGTGGGCCCGCCTCGCGCGCCTGCAGCTGCGCCCGGAGGTCGGCCGGCAGCTTTTCCACTCTGCCGGCCAGAAGTACCCCTCGCTCACCCTGGCGGTGGAGGCGGCCAAGTTCGCCGAGCACGTGGCGTGGCAGCAGCACCTGCCGGCCGGCCGCACGCTCGCACAGCTGGCGGCCGCTGTGGGCCACATGGCAAAGGAGCTGGAGCCGATCGTGGCCGCCGCGCGGGATCACTACCTGCCGTCGCTCGAGGATTACCAGCCGCGCGCGGCGTGGCTCCAGGCGGTGGCGGAGGCAGCCGCGGAGGGCTATGTGTGGACCGCCGGATACCTGCTTCTTTTTTGCATTTTGCCACGGCGGCCGAAAGAGACGGCGGAACCCCGACCCGCTTTTGCCGGAGAGGCCCGCGACAGGCTGGTCGAAGACGCCACTGGGGTGGCGCCTCAGATTGGAGAAGAGGTGCACGGTCTGTTTGCCTTGTGGGCCATGTGGCTTCTCGGCGGTGGCGCCGTAGGCGCGAGGCAGGCGGTGGTGGGCCCGGCGGTGCTGAAGATCATGCAGACCTGCGTGGCGCGCAGCCCGCCGGAGGAGATGGAGGCGACTGCCGCGGCGCTGGCGCAGGAGGATGCGACGATAGCTGCTGGTGCCGCCGGTACGTTGGCGGTAAAGGAAATAGAAGGGAACGAAGAGGAGGAGGAGGAGCTACCAAAACAGCGGGCACCACCGACGCATTCCGCGGCCACCGCCCAGGTGCCGCTGCCTCCAAAGCTGCTCGTGCTGCTTGCGTGCACCTTGCAGCCCTACCTTCCAACCGCGAACACTATTGCGGCTGCCGCGCCCAACACCAGCAATCCAGGGGACGCTAGCTTTCTTCTCTTTCTCAGCCACTGCTTCTGCCGCCGGAAGGTGTATCCAGTAAGCCTCTTTGTTCTCCACTGCGCCCGTCACGCGGTGGAGCAGGCCATCTCTGCCGCAGGCGCGGAAGTCGCGCTTAACCTTTTGGAAAAGGAAAAGGTACACATTGGCTGCGCGACGGCGGCGGTGGAGGCGATGGCAGGCAACACCACCGGCGCGCGAGACCTGCTGCAGTCTTTGACGGTACACGGCACAGAGGGAGAGGCGTGCCAGCCGGAGGCGTGGTGCGCCCTCGTCGTGCACGAGCGCAGCCTCCTGCCGTCCGCGGCCGCCCTACCAGAAGACCCTGCCGCCGCGGCGACGATGTTGAACGAGGGCAGAGACAAGCTGAGAGGCCTGCTGCAGCTCGCCCTACAGCGCTGCCCGTACAGCGCCGAGCTGTGGCTGTTGCGCCTGCAGGTGGAGGCGTACTACCTGCGGCAGCAGAAGCTGCGCCACGCCCACCACAGCGAGCAGGAGCACCAGCACGCGGTGCGGGGCCTGCGGCAGCTTTGCAGCGAGTACGCGGCGCTGCCGCTGCAGGTGCAGAGCTGGCGAGCCCAGCTGCGCGTGGTCGTCTTTCTCGTCGACACGGTGCTGAGCGGCCTGCTGCAGGATGCCGCGCGCGCCCGCGCCGTGCTAGAGGACACACGCCTCTCCCTGCTGAAGCAGCTGCAGGGCCTCGAGCGTGCGGAGGCGGAGGTGCAGCTCGGCCTCGCGCGGGCGCGGGTGGAGCGGCGGCAGGGCGGCAACAGCGCCGCGCTCGATGTGGTGCGCGAGGTCATCCAGCACATTCCAAAGACGCGGGAGGGCGCGCTGCTGGTGCCGGCGGGTGCGCTCCTCGCGCTGCTGGTCGATCTCGAGGTGCCCAGCGCGCGCGGCAAGGCGGCCGCAAAGGTGATGCGGGATTGGAAGTCGCGCGACCCGCTCGCCCTCGTCGCCGTCGCACGGCTGTACCACGCGGCACACCTCCCCGACCGGGCGCTGGAGCAGGCGGTGAAAGCCGTGCTTGCGTCCGGCGCCGGCAGCGGCCCCTGCTGCGGCGACGCCGCCGCGCTGCTCTACACGCTCGCGCAGCTGCCCGCCTACGCGGAGGCGGTGCGGCGCCTCGCGGAGGTGCCGGAGGGGGCCGAGCTGCGCCCGCTGCAGTGGGTGTGGCTCACCTTGCTGGCCGCGCAGGGCGAGCCGGGGTACGAGGCGCCACGCAAGGAGGGCACCGAGAAGAACGCCACCACCACCACCAGCGACGAGAAGGCGGAGAGGCAGCGGCGCCTGGCGGCCGCCACCGCCGCGCGAGTCGAGGTGCCGCGCACGGGCACCGTGTGGCAAGTGGTGACGGAGGAGGAGGACCCGACCAATGTGACGCTGGCAGGGTACCGGGACCCGTTGGAAACCATGCTAGCTAAAGTAGGGGGACGCTTGCTATCGCCAGGTGACGCGGTGCAGTGACGTTTTTGTAAATGTTTGTCATTTTGTTCTAATTGCTCAAAAACAACCACAACAAAGAAATCGGCAAAGCTTAATTGAAACTTTTTGCTCGAGACCACCTGCTCGTCTCTCAAGTTGTTCTTCTTTTTGATTGCACATATATTACCATCATCTATAATTTTCTCAACTTTAAGTAATGTGTCTGTTGCAACTTTTCCCTTTGTTCAAAAAAAACATCTTTTTCTTTCTGCTCTCTCTCTTTATTGTTTTCTATCTTTTTTTATGTGAAGAAGTCAATACAATCGTCTGCCATCATTTCTAAAATTTTTTTCTTTTAGTTCTACTGCCCAAATTAGTTTCGTACTTTTTCTAGTTGACATCTTTTTTTTATTATTCATCTCTTATATTGCCCTCTTTCACTTCCCTACATTCGTAGTATCTATACTTATATATCTATCTATCCATCTCCATATTCATACACTCACGCATGAGCCATAACGTAGGTGGAGCGGGCGGCGGCGGCGGTGGCCACGACCCCCACACGGCGAACAACGCCTATGACGACAGCTCAGACTCCGCGGACGAGTGGGCGGCGCCGCTGGCGCCCCTTCCGCCCAACGCCGAGGAGGTGGAGCTGCCCGGCCGCACCTCCACACAAAACCAGACCGGCACGATGGACGCCCTGGAGCGCGAGCTCGAGGGCGAGGCGGTGGATGTGGTGCTGCTGCTGCCGGACGGCACCAAGTTGGAGAAGCAGTTCTTCATGGGCCAGACGGTGGAGTACATCAAGGTGATGCTGGAGAAGGAGGAGGGCCTCTCCTACAATGTGACGAAGCTGTACCTGGGGAAGAAGTTGCTCCTCGACCCGTTGTCTTTGTGTGACTTGCCGTTTAAAGCGGGGCAGAAAAACGAGGTGCGCGTCGAAGTGACGCCATAGTGGCTGCGAGGTAAGAGACAAATTGTGAGAGAAGGAAAGAGAAAGAGAGGGATAGTGAGAGAGGAGGAGAAGAAAAGTTGATTGTTTGAAAAGCATAGGTAAGCAAACAAACAAACAGAAGTAAAAATCATATATAACAATTATAACAACAGTAAGAAACAACAACAACAACAGAAAAAACAGAAAATACACAATAGACAATTGCAAGGTATTTCCGTATATGTATCTGCAGTATCTTTTTTTTCTTTTTCTTTTGTACTGTAATCCTTTTGTGGTGCTATTCTCATGCTGAGCTTTCCAATTAAAGTGATTTGTATCAGACCTAACAAATCTCTTTACTTTTTTTTCTCTTTTGCTTTCAAATTCTCAGACAAAATAATATGTGTTTTCGGTGCTTTTTCTCACTTTTTTTTCCTATTCATTGTTACACGGCGAATGGTCGAATCCCCGTTTTCTGTTCTGTTCTTTTTTTTTTTTTTCTGTTTAATTGCGACGCAAAAAGATACTAAAATAAAACAAAACACACACACATACACACACGTAAACATATGTTAATAGAACGAAAACACAAAGCAAACACATTTTTTTTCTCTGTCTCCTTTTATTAAAGCTTGAACTTGTGCTGAATTGTCCTTAAATTCTAATCTCTTCTCTTTCTCATTTTTTTCGCACCATTTTTGCTTTTAAAAAAAAATAATAGGAAGAAAAATTAATAGTATATAAACACAAAGCATTTAAGTGCTTTTCTCCTTTCATTCGCACACCACGAGCATTCTGCACCCGCACCGACTTTTACACCACCTCGCCTCCCCCTCTCTGTGCCTGGTGCTGACATCATGTGGACATTAAAGCTAGGTAGTTTTGCGGCTGGCTTCGCCGGCACCTGCTTTATTTATTACAATATTATTGTCCTCCGCCTGATTGACCTTCACAAGGAGCAGACGGAGCGGCTAGAGGGAATTGAGGAGAAGCTTCGCGTGCAGCTGGCCGCAACACTGCAGCAGGCACCGCCGGGCCTGGCGGTGAACTTGGCGCCCACCACAGAGCGAAAGCTGGCGTAGAGAGTGTTTCGTGTGGGTCGCGTGGCAACAATTTATAAATAAAGTTGCTTACTTGCTTCGTTTTTTTTAATTTAGTTGTTTTTGTTTTCCCCCTTTGTCTTTTTGTCTGGTACCGACGTACGTTATAATTATTGGTTGATTACAAGTTATATATATATATATATACATATATATATATATTATTTTTATATATTTATAATATA
>AUXK01000123.1:0-13845 GCA_000482165.1 Strigomonas oncopelti | reverse complement strand
TACATGAAAATGAAATAAAAAAATAAACCATCTCTTCGTCTACTATCGTGCACTCCGAGCCAAAATTGCAGCTTAAAGCACACACACACACAACAAAAAAAAACCTACTGCTTATTATTTCTGAATATTTTATAGTGTTAATTTCCACCCCCACATCTCGCTTCATCTCTTTCTCTCTTTCTCTCTCGCTTTTTCGTATCTTTCGTTGTCAGTGCGAAACAGACCACGAAAAAAAAAGTACTTTCTTTCCAGTAGCCTTTAGTAAACAAACATTAAATAAATATGTCCGGCAGTGAGAAGACACACGCCCTCTCTGCCTACCAGCAGGCCCTTGCGGAGTACGAGCAGGGGAACTTGCAGGACAGCCGCGACCGGGCGGAGGGCGCGCTGCAGTCTCTGTCGCGGGCGGAGGGCACGGCCGACTGCCACGAGCTCTTCTTTCAAGTGCTGCTGCTGCTCTCTGTCGTCTACATCGCCGCCGGCTCCCCGGAAGAGGCCGAGCGGCTGCTCTCCACGGCCTCCGGCTACGCGGTGGAGCACCTGCAAGCCGACGCCGTGTGCCTCGCCGCCGTGTCGTACAACCGGGCGATCCTGCTGCTGGACCGCGAGCAGGGTCCCGGCGCGGCCGGTCGCGCGACAGTGTCGGAGGCGGCCGCGCTCCTGCGCGAGGCGGAGCGGCTGCTGGCCGACGTGCTGGGCCGCCAGCGGCTGCTGCTCGCCGACGTGTGGCACGCGGCCGGCGTCTGCCACTACCTGCTCGGCGAGTTCGTGCCCGCGCTGGAGGAGTTTCGGCGGTCGATGGAGGTGCGCGTGCACTTCACGGACAGCGCCGGCGCGACCGAGCTGCGGCTGGCCCTCACGATGGAGCACGTCGCGCAGCTGTACCGGTGCTGCGGCAGGCGGGAGGAGGCGCTGCACCTCCTGCAGACCGTCGCCGCCACGCGCAAGCAGTACCTCGGCACCCGCCACCCGCTCTACGCGGCGGTGCTCTTCAGCCAAGGCGTCCTCGCTGCGGAGCTCAATATGTGGAAGCGCGCCGAAGTGTATCTGGCCCTCGCGACGGAGGCCGCCGTGCATCTGTACCCGCCGGAGGACGTACGTGTCGAGGCGCCTCAATATTGGGCAACGTATATGTAGCAGAGGAAAATGGATTTTTTTTGTTATTATTTTCTCTACTTTGCTGGTGTTTTTGCTGCTTATAAGATGAAAAAACGTCTCTTTTTTATATTATTTACTTTTTCACGAATATATGCCCTCTCTCTGTCTCTTTATTGTTGTTTTTTTAACGCTTTCTTGTTTTTTTCCTTTTGCATTTATTTGTCACTTTTTTTTTATGTTCCTAATTATCCCCATTCTTCTCTTCTTTTGCTCTTCTTTGCTTTTTTTTTTTTTTCCTCGCTCCTTTTCGCTTCCAGTTCGAAGATTCGACTGTTGGCTCTTCTGTCTTTTTTTTTCTCCCCCTTTTCTCATTTAGTTTTGCGGCGTTTATTGTCTTTTATACCCTTTTCAGCTTTTGTGCTCTTTTCATTTTTCTCTCAGCACCTGACCCAATTCCATTTGTGTGTCTGAAATGTCCGATGATACCCCCCTTTCTGTCTACACGAAGGCCTGCAAGGAGGAGGGCGTGAAGACGCCGAACCCTCAGCTGGTGAAGTTTTTCGCAGAGCACGACTCCTTCGATGCCGTCGAGGAGATCGACCTGAGCAACAACTACGTGGGCAACCGCGGCATTCTCGCTGTGCTGAAGGTGATAGAGAACTGCCCCGACTTCCGTTTTCTGAACATCTCGGACCAAAAGCTGTACAACTCCGACCTTAGCGAGGACAGCGTGAAGGGCAACGCGACGATCGACCGCCTCGTCGATGTCTTCAAGGTCCACCCCTCCGCCAACGCGCTCGACATCAGCCGCAACCCCATCTCCGACTACGCCGGGCGCAAGCTGCTGTCGCTCGCGCAGACGAGCCCGCGCATGTGCCGCATCGAGGTCACCGACACCCGCATCGACTTCGAGCTGCGCCAGAAGATCGCCAAGCAGTGCGAGGACAACACGGTGAAGCTGTGGAACGACCAGGCCGGCAACGAGGAGGAGGAGGGGAAGGAGAACGTGTTCGGGGAGGGCCCCCAGTGGGTCGCCCCGCAGCGTGCGGCGGCCGACCTGACCGCCCTCGGCGCCGGCCGCGCGCGGCGCCAGACGGTGCGCGTGGAGGGGATCGACCCCGAGAAGGCGAAGAACTACCAGGCCCCCGTGCACGAGAAGTCCTCCGAGGAGACCGACATGATTTGCGCCCTGCTCAATAGCAACGTGCTGTTTGGCTTCCTCACGACGAAGGAGCTGCGCACCGTCGCGCTCGCCATGTACCGCGCGGAGTTCAAGAAGGACGACTGCATCATGGAGTTCGGCCAGAAGAACTGCGACAAGCTGTACATCATCCAGTCCGGCCAGGCCGACATCATCAAGGAGGGCCAGAAGGTGTTCCTCAAGACGGAGGGCACCGCCGTCGGCGAGCTGGAGCTGCTGTACGACACGCCGGCCGTGGCCACCGTGAAGGTGTGCACCGACGACCTCGTCGCGTGGGTGCTCGACCGCGACACGTACCGCAACCTGGTCATGGGCAGCTGCATCCGCCGGCGCGAGATGTACGGGGAGATGCTCGCCAACGTGCCCTTCCTAGAAAGTCTGGACAACTACGAGCGCATGCAGGTGGCCGACGCGCTCAGCAACGACGAGTGGATTCCCGGGGACTACATCCTGCGCTACGGCGACGAGGGCGAGTGGCTGTACATCATCATCGAGGGCACCGTCGAGGTGGTCGGCCGCGACGACGACGGCAAGGAGAAGAAGGTGTGCGAGTTCTCCAAGGGCGAGCACTTCGGCGAGCTCGAGTTCTTGAACAATCACCGCAACGTCGCGGACGTTATCGCCGCCACCAACGTGACCACCGCCAAGCTGAACCGCCGCCACTTTGAGATGTGCATGGGCCCCGTCATCGACGTGCTGCAGCGCAACAGCAGCACGAGCAAGTACGAGTACTACCAGAGCATCCTGCAGCACCAGCGCGAGGCGAAGGAGCACGACGCCCCCGCCGCCGACGAGGAGCACGAGCAGTAGATGCACCGAAACACGCAGAAGCGAGTATTATTGTCGTTTTCTTTTTTTCTTTCTTAGCGCAAGGAGAGAAAAAAAAAAAACAAAAACAAACCAGAAGTATCTATGTAGAGTAAGAAAAAAAAAAAGTAAACGAATAAAAAAAACAAGAATGCTAAAGAGGAAAATGAAAGCCCTTTTTGCTTTTCGATATTTTTTTATTATCTTACTTTTCTATATATATATATTTTTTTTATATTTGGCACAACACTTGTTTTTTGTTTAAAACGTGTCTAAGCCCAACCAAAAATACAACAACAATAACAAATACCAAAAAACAAGTACAAAAAAAAAGAAAAAATAACAATATCCGCAATTTAAAGAAAAATGCCAATGATACGAATCAAACAAACAATCGCCATCGGTGAAAATACACATGAAAAAAAAATAAATGAAAAAATAAAAGACACAATAAATTTTTACGAATAGAAAGTGAGGACACAAAAGGAAGAATATTTTTAATAGTACCGAAACAACATAGCACACAAATATATATATATGTATGTGTGTGTGTGTGCTACTTTATTCATTATGGTTGTACACTTAATTGTTTACTAAACTTTGTTTTTTTTTCCTACTTTTACCAAAAAAGAATCCTAGCAACTGACTAAATTTGACAAAAGACTTATTTTTTTTTCTTTCAATTTATCTTGTGACGGATAAAAAAAGCGGTTGCGCTATGTCAAATACATTAGCTCTTTTTATTTTTATAATTATTATTCTGTTTCCATACATTTTTCGCGTTAGTGACAAGCAACTATGTAAATATAATACTAAAACAATAAAAAAAAAAAAAACAAAAGAAAGAAATAAAGAAAGAAAAACAAAGAAAAAATAAAGGGAACTTAAACGTTATTGAAAGCTACGCACTGCTATATAAGAGGTGAATTTTTGTGTGTGCTGCACTAACAAGCCGCCAATCAAATTTTCAACTTTGACTATTTTTCCGTCCTTCCCCTTATCTTTCTCTCTCTCTATATATATATACTTAGCTGTAGCATGCTACCTTACGCTTTCCAGAAAAGCCAGCTTTTCTCCCCTGCTGCCATCAAAAGTTATCGTCAGAACGGCTTTATCTTGGTAAATGATTTCCTGAAGCCGGATGTAGGAGCCGCGCTGTCGGCGGCCTGCCGCACGGCGGTGTGCAGCAGAGGCGCGGACGTCTTCCCCGCGATGGACCACGAGTTCCAGCAGCTCGCGCGGCTGGATGGGGAGGCGCCGCCTGCCCCGGGCGTGCGGGCCGCTCTCTCCACAGCGCCGGGGGCGACCGCCGCCGCGGCGAGCAGCCGGCGGCAGAAGGCCGACGAGCGGCGGCGAAAGATGGTGGACCGACTGTACAAGCGGCTGGCAGCGCGGAGTGACAGGCGGCACTTGTCCTCGGCCGCCTCCCCTTCACATGTGCCTCTTCAGCGGGGAGAGAATCACATCGGCGACGTCAAGGAGTTTACGCAAAACTGGGGCAAGAACTGGTGCCAGCTGTGGCCCCAGTACCCGGCGCTGCGAGAGGCGCTGCTCGGCGGTGGCGGGATGGGCTCCTCGCTGGGGGCTGCCGCCGCGGCCCTCTCCGGCGAGGTCGTGGTGCGCGTCTTGATGGACACCGTGACCGAGTCCTTCCCCTTTCTCAACGCGACGCCCATCACCGCGCCCTTCCTGTCCGCCAACGTGCGCGGGACGACGGCGCTGACGGTGCTGCTCGGCCTCGACGACCTCGACGGCCGCCACCACCGCGACGCGGCGGGGACGGTGCTGCTGCCCGGGTCGCACCGCGTGCTGCAGGCCATCACGCAGGACGGGCTGGAGCCGGAGAGGCTTTACATGAGCGGCGTCTTCGACGTGGGTCGGTCCGTCCGCCACTTGCCGGAGGTGCACCAGCTGCCCGTCGTCAAGCTGCGCCCGCTCAGGCCCGGGAGCGCGCTCTTCTACAACCATTTTCTGCTGCTCGGCTCCACTGCGGCGCTGACCGGGTGCGCGGGAAGCCCGTACGCTGCGCCGCCGACGAGAGGGCCGCGAAACCCTTGCCTGTACAGTCTGATGCTCATTCCCGACCGCTGTGCGTTTGACGGCAAGCGAAACAGCTGGTTCTCGCGTGACAGCCACGGGCCCTTGTACCACTACAAGGAGGGCGATTTGCTTTGCGACGATGCGTCATTTCCTGTTCTTCACAGAGCCTTGGATATCGAGTAAGTTTAACTCTAAGTCCTCTCTCTTTATTCCTCTATCTCTCTCCACTTATTTTATCTCGCTGAAATTAAAACACTGGTTTCCCTTTTTCACAACACCCGTACAAAAAAAAGTGTTTTTTTTTTCCTCCTTGCAATTGCATACACCTCTTTGCTTGTGCTTTATTTGGGGCCTGCTACCTCTTCACTCACTTTATCCCATCCTCCTCTTTCTCCTTCTCCTTCTCTTTCTCTTTCTCTCTTTCTCATCTGCCTCGTATCCTTCTCCCTTCCATTGAGCACCTATGGATTAATGCGAAGGACTTTAGTGTATTGTTGTTTCTCCAAAAAGAAAGAAGCAGCAGCTGCGCACTGGTTGCGGCGCCATGCCCCTCCCGACATGCCGCTGCGACATGGAGCCGTCGATCAGCGCGGTGCACCGTCGTGCCCACCGGCCGTGCGCAGCGTGGAGCTCGTGCTGCGCACCGGGGGCACCTGGCTTGCGGCGCTGGCGGCGCTGCGAGGAGCGCCACTGGCTCACTGGCGGGCGGACCCCTCGCCGTCCGCGGCACAGGCGCTTGCGGCGGTGCTGCGCTCAGTGAGCACTGCCGTGGAGGACCCACCGACGTGCGCGGTGGTGGCAGCCGAGCTCGAGCCCTATGCCCGCGGCAGCTCGTCCGCCACGACCGTTGACGTAGGCGCCGAGCTCGTGGAGCTGTGGATGCGTGGCAACGACGCCGCTCGCGCGCTCTCTCTCTTCCGGCGCCTCACGCACGGGACGACGGCGACCCGCCGCGACGGGAAGGAGGCCGACCAAGGTCGGCAGCGCGCGGCGCACCGGCTTGTGCGTGTACTGCTCGCGCGCGCCTCCGCTTGTCACCAGCGACAGGAGCTACTGCAATTAGACCTCCTGCGGACGCTGCGGCGGCTGCGTGGGCGAGGCGTGCTGGCGTACGACGACCCAACACTACTGCTTCTTCGCGGTGACGCACAGGCGGACGAGGTCCCGCCTTTCGCGATTGCCGCCCACTGGCTTCTGGCCACCGCGGGACTGGAGCGGATAGAGAGGACGCCGCCGCACTCGCTGTGGGACGAAGTGCGACGTCTGCGCCCGCTGCTCAGCGCTGAGGAAGCCGCCGTTATCGCTCGGTGCGTCGTCTCTTCTCTCTCCGCCGCGGAGAGGTGGGAGGTGCTGGCGGAGGGAGCCACACGGGGCGCCCTCGCCGCACAGCACTTTTGTCTCGTCGACCTGGAGCGGGTAGATCTCCACCTGTACGCCATCCCGCCCAGCAGTCTGCGCGAGCTGCGGCCGCTGCTCGTGGAAAGCGCGTGGACATGTGCGTCACACTCGCCGGCAGACGCGTTCCCTCTTCAGTTGGTGGAGCGCTTAGAAAACTGCGTCAACGGTGCGGTGCCGCCACTGCCCGCGACTTACCTGGCGCAACTGCAGCAGTCCCTGAAGTTAGGGGAGGTGCTGTCGTCTCCGGTGCATCTGATGCTGACGTGCTTTTCTGGTGCGCTGCCGCGACTGCGTCCGCCCCCTTCCGGCGATGTGTGGGTGGAGGCTCTTGTGAGGGCGGGCGACGGCGACACGGACGCGCTTGTGCACCTCCTCGCCACGTGCGAGACCTGGCCCTCGCACCTGCCCGTGCCCACTCCGTCGGCAGCCCAGCTGCTGCAGCGGCTCGGTGCCGCCGCGCGCGCGGACGTCACTCTTGTGCGACGGCAAGTGCGGTGGGTGCTGCTGCACGTCAGCAACCGCAGCGCGTTGGCGCAGCACCTCTACCGCCACGTGGGCGAGACGGGCGGCCTTACCTCGGCGTACGAGGAGGTCCTGCTGACCGCGGAGGGGCACCTCTTTGAGCAGCTGCGGCGCCAGTTCGAACAGGACGTGCAGTTTTTTCACCGCTGCGTGCTCGGGGCCTCCGTGGCAAACTGCCGTCGCATCGCACTGCGCTACGTGCAGTCGATGGCGCGCCCGCGCCTCGAGCACATCGACACTAGCTTCGCCGCGCTGCTCCACGGGCGGGGCACAACCGCGCCGGAGGTGGAGGAGGTGCGGCTGTGCCTGCAGTGGGGTGACGCACGGCCCGACTCTGTCCGCGAGGTGGGCGTGACGATCCCGGGGCTCGACGACGTGGACCTCTCGCAGTGGGAGACCGCGATGGAGCTCCTTCGCCTCGACGTTCGGCCGTCCCGCCGCGGGGCTGTGCACGTGCGGCGGTACTTGAGCGCCGTGGCCGCCAGCGCGCAGTTGCCACGCGAGGCGCGTGTGGCGGCGGAGGCGCGCACCGCTGCGCTCGACGCGGCCGGCGGCGTATCTGGTGTGGCGACCGCCACTGCCGCACCGCCCGCGTCGGAGGCGCTTCTAGCCGCCATGAACGCGCATGCCCTCGCGGGCGAGTCGAAGCAAGCACTGCAGCTGCTGCACACGGCCCTGAAGGCGGCGCGGTTGAAGCCGTACGCCCAGCGTGAAGCCATCCACTCCGTGCTAAAGGCAGCGCGCGTCGCGGGGGACTGGGTGACCGCTTTTGCTGTGTTGGACGAGCTGACGGCCATGCAGAGCAAAGGCGGCGCCATGGCCCGTGTGCCGTACCGTCATATCGCGGAGTTTCTTGCCGTCTGCGTGCGCGCGGCTCCTGTGGAAGGCCTGGAGGTGTGGCTGCGAGGGCCGGCAGGCGAGTGGGTGCGCTCCCTCGCCGGCGGCGCGACGCCATCATCGGTCGGGAAGGTGGATTTGCAGCTCGCCTACTTGGACGCTGTCGTGCAGACGCGGGTGACAGAAAGGGGGGCGGCGGCGTGGACTGAAGCGTTGCGGCTGCTCACTACCGGCGCGCCCCCCACCGCACGCGCGCTGCGCTCTGTCTACTCCATCTTGTCGAACAGCGGCCAGTGGGCCGCCACGCTGGCTCTCTTTGCGTGGCAGCAGCGCCGCACCAGCGTGCCGTTTGACGCGCACCACCTCCGCTACGCGCTGCGACGGCACCCCTCCGCACAGTGGCAGGCCGCTGCCGCCTTGTACGCCGGCGCCACACACGGCGCGCAGCGCGACGTCGCCTCTCTGCACTACCTCGTGGGCCTTCTGGTGGCGCGCCCTGGTCAGTGGCGGCGCGCTGTTGCGCTCGTGCAGGGGCAGCGCCTTCAAACGACGACTGTCAACGAGCTTTTTGTCGCGGCGGCGCGCACGGTGCCCCTCGACGCTCGGCTGCGTGCGTGGCGGCAGCTGCGCCCGTCCCTCCCCGTCTCGTACCACCACAAAGCCGCCCCCTCTTATTTGCGCCTGGCCTCCGATCTCGCCGTGCGGCCGTGCGGCCCCTCCGCGCTGGACGTGCTGCGCGCCTCCGTGCGCGGGCTGAGGACGAGCTACCACACGCCAAGCACGCTGGTGTACTGCGCGGCGACGGTGCACCACTGCTGGCTCAAGGCGAAAGCAACGAGCGGCCGGGAGCGACGAGAGTGGTCAGCAAAAGGCCTCGCCGCCTACAGCACTTTCACGCGGTGTGCCAAGGCTTGCTCGTCTGAGAGTGCTGGCGGCCGTGAGGCAAGAGCGGCCAGACGTCACGCTAGCGATCTGCGCCGTTGGATGGGTGTGCACCACTGACGCGGCGCCTTTTGTACTGAGAGTCAGACGAACTTCTTTTTGCTTTGTTCAGCCGGGTTCGGATTTCTGTGGGCTTGAGCGAACACAAACACGCACACATACACGCACACACACATAAACATCTGTTTTTACTTGATTACTATGCATTTTTTTTTGTTGTCACGGTTTAGCAAGCCTTGTCGTGACAGACTACACTTTGCGATTTTTTCATTAAGCAATTACGTATGCCTTTTTACTATTCTTACTTTTTTTTTTTTTTTTTTCCTTTCCTCTCTTTTTCGGCTTCGCACTACATTGCTACTTAGTTTGCCTAGGAAATAAGCTAACGCTGAGGCTGTGTTGCTGCCGTTAGACAGCTTCATTTGATTTTTTTTGTCACTCATATCTTTAATTACTTTTACCACCTAGTACTTTTTAGCTCAACACCACTCTACCCAAGTCTTATGCAGCGCATCACCTCCTTAGCACTACCACTCTCCGCTGCCAGCGCCGCTGCGCGGTGTTACTCGGAGATGCGAAGCAGTCTAGACGGCGCGGCCAACGCGGCGTGGCCGGCTGCGGGCGAGGCGCCGGCGTACCCGTCGGCGCGGTCTGACTTTCCGCGGGCGCGGCCGGCGTTCCGCAAGTCGCACGTGGAGTGGCGCCTGCATCACGGCAACGGGCCGCGCTTGGGGGTGTACGGCCCGTCGCGCGACCTCGCGGACTTTGAGTTCGCGGACGGCACGCCGGCGCCAGCCAACCTGCGCCGCTTTGCCTTCAAGCACCACCAAGACCACCTCCTCGTGCAGCTCATCCGGGCCGGGGCGCAGGTGGAGCGGTACGAGGCGGAGGGGCTGCTGCCGCGCGTGCCCGGCACGGCGGAGCAGCGCGCGTGGGACCCGGAGATCCCACTCTTTCTCGAAGACCTGGACGAGCGCGGGCGGCCGCCGGTAGCGCAGCCGAAGGACATGACCTCGCGCGTGATGGACGAGCGGCTGCGCGGCGGCAAGCGGGCGCCGAACCACGTCGCGAACGCGCACCAGGGCGAGACGCTGGAGCCGAACACGATGTTCGCGACGTACGACCCAAAGGCGTTCGTCTCGGACGAGGTGACGGCGGAGAAGAAGCGCCCGTACTGGTCCCGCCGCCGGTGGGCGCTCAACGACAATTTCATGGTTCCCATGAGCCCCAAGCCGAAGAACACCATCAAGGACGAATAATAATGGTGTGCATCGGCTGCGTCTGTGCAGACAAGTGTGCATTGTTGTAGGTGGCGTCATTTCTTTTCTTTTCTTTTCTTTTCTTCTTCCCGGCGTCACAGTTTAATTGTTGAAACTAAGTCTTTCTCCTTTTGCCGAACATTTAAGATTTTTAAAAGCAAAGCAAGCAAAACCAACAAAAAGCACCAAAAAAAAATAATAATAATAACCCGATTTGCATAATGCTCATTAAAAGCTGTAGTGTTCTTGTGCAGTTTTGCTGCTATGCTGCGTCTTGCATGTGTCTTGGTTGCTATAATTAAAAAAAAAAAAAATAACAACACCTCACCACCTCATCTTCCTCCTCTTTATTTTACACCCGTTCTTCTTATGTATGTATGTGTGCGTGCTTTTTACATAGCTAGAATAGTAAGTTCATTTGAGTCCCGTCACCATGGAAAATGAAGAAAATGTGTACACGGACACAACAGACCTTCTCAACGAGAAACCCGGCGAGTGCATAGCCGTAGTCATTCGCAAGCGGCCGAAGATACAGCCGCGCGAGGCCGCGGAGAATGACGTGGTGCGCTGCGAAGCGGACAGCGTCGCGGTGTACGAGCCTCGCACGAAGCTGGACCTCACCCCTGTGGTCGAGCCTTCCACCTTCAGCTTCGATACCGTCTTTGGGGAGACGACTAGCAACGCGGAGGTCTACGAGCAGTGCTGCCGCCCCCTCCTCGACAATGTGCGCGGCGGCGGCGTGGCGGTCGTCTTCGCCTTTGGCCAGACGGGAAGCGGAAAGACGTACACGATGCTGGGCCAGGGCGAGGAGCCGGGGCTGTACGGCCTGGCGGTGACCGACCTGCTCCAGCTGACGCACGACAGTGACGCGCTACTGGTTAGCTTCTATGAAGTGTACGGGTCGAAGCTGTACGACTTGCTGAACGACAGGGCCGAGCTCAAGATGCTGCAGGACGAGTACAAAAACATTCACATCGTCGGCCTCACAGAGCGTCACGTGCGCACGGTGCAAGACGTGCACGTGCTGATGCAGAGCGGCCAGCAGCTGCGCGCCATTGGCACGACGCACGCCAACGACCGCAGCTCGCGCTCCCACGCGGTCTTGGAAATCAAACTGAAGATCAAGAACTCCGACGCGGTCGGGCGGATGACCTTTGTCGATCTGGCTGGCAGCGAGCGGGCCTCTGACACGGCCGAGACCGACGCCAAGACGCGGCGCGAGGGGGCCGAGATCAACAAGTCGCTGCTGGCGCTCAAGGAGTGTATCCGCGCGATGTCGATGCGCAAGCGCCACATCCCGTTTCGCGGGTCGAAGCTGACGCAAATTCTGCGCGAGAGCTTCGTGGGCCGCTCGCGCACCTGCATGGTCGCAACCGTGTCGCCGTGCCAATCCCACTGCGAGGACACCCTCAACACGCTGCGCTACGCGGACCGCATAAAGGAGCTCAAGGGCCCCACCGCCGGCGCGCTGGGCGAGGCCCCCATTCCCTGCAAAAACTGCGGCCTGCCCATCTTCGTGGGCGACCAGCACGTGTGCCGGCGGCAGGCCGTGCAGTGCCCCCACTGCCGCGAGGGGGTGGACAAGCTAGACCTGGAGAAGCACCTGGCGGAGTGCAAGGAGTGCCCCACGCGCTGCGCCTACTGCAACGAGCGCATGCTGCGCGGCGAGGTGCCCCGCCACAACCGGCGCTGCGTCAAGCTGCCCGTCCGCTGCGCGGCCTGCGGCCAGACGGTGCCCCGCAACGCTATGGAGAAGCACACCCAGACAGAGTGCACGGCGGCCAAGGGCAAGTGCCGCTACTGCGGCGGCGTCTTCGCCCGTCAGACGCTGCAGGCCCACGAGTCTGCCTGCGACGCGATGAAGGTCGCGTGCGCGTACTGCCTCAAGTTTGTGCGCAAGAAGATGCTCGAGGGCCACGAGTCGGGCTGCCTGATGAACCCCAACCGCCTCGTGCCGCCGCCCGCCTCGACGGGCGATCGCAGCTCTCCCGGCAGCGTGGCGGCGCGCCGGACGGCCTCGCAGCAGGGCAGCAGCCCGGCCACCTCGCGCTCCCCGAGCATGGCTCTCACCCCGGACGGGAGCGCCCGCCCGCTGGAGGTGGAGACTTCCGCGCCCGCGCTGCTGCCCGCGCCGCAGGCGGAGCCGAACACCCTGCTGGACACCGCCCCGCCCCCCACCTCCCACAGCACCGGGCGCTCGCCGGGGCTCAACAAGGAGGAGGAGTCGCCCTCCGTGTGCCCGTACGCCAGGTACGGCTGCCCGGTCACGGTCACGCGGCTCAACCTCACGGCGCACCTGGAGGAGGCCGTCGCGGACCATCTGGAGCTGGTCACGTCGTATGCCGACCGCGCCGACCTGCAAAACTCCCAGCTGCGCCGTCTCATCGTGAAGCAAGGAAAGTGATTTTTAGTATTATTACTTTCACAACCGTGCTTTGCTATTTTTTCTTTCTGTATATTTTGCCACCACTATTATAATTATATTATTATTATTCTCGGTATATTTCAATTATACCTCTTGCCTTTCTATTTCTTTTTTTTTTATATGTAAATACAGAAACTGCATGTGTGTGTGCGTGTGTGTGTGTGTGTGTGTGTGTGGGTAGATTGATGCCCAAGCGCGCGCTTGTGCACATGCGCTTAAATTTTGCTAAGAATGATGAAAACTATTTTTTTCTACCACAGAGAACAAGCACTCTTTTGTATTAAACAATTTTTTCTTATTATTTTTCAACATACGTTTCATTTCGTTTTTATTTTCTACAATTTAATTTTCTATGCTGCTTTCAAGCCAACACTATATACACAACTCTCTCTGACACACCTTCTCGTCTTTTTTTTTTTAAAAAGGTTTTGCTTCCCTTTCTTTTTAGTATACAAAAGGCACTTGTGCGCGTCGCACGAAACGTGCTTACCATAAATTAGCAGTCTTTCTTTTTTTTTCCTTGCTTTTACTTTTACTTTTAGTATTTTTTTTTCTTGTATATTTAAACAAAATCATATTCAGACGGACGGGTATTCGCAACAGTCTACCGCTCCGTATAATCTTTTTTTTCCCTCCGTTGTGCCTCCTCAACTCACCTGCGATGTCGACTGAGCGTCTGGTCCTCGTGCGCTTCGCGGACCAAATGCTGTATGTCCCGGCCAGTCTTAGCACGGGAAAAAGGCGTCACCGCACCAAGCTGCACGTGCCCACCTCCTCGCACCACAGGCGCAGCGAAAGAGTCGTCTCCGACGGCTGCTCCTCGAGCGACACAGCGGCAGCCCCACAAGCACTTCCTGCGAAGGTGCTGATATTGCCTTGTAGGCACCCTCACGGCACACTTCTGTGTGCCACTGTAGTGGCAGTCGCCAGCGTTGCCCTCGGTGCGTGCGCGTGGTCTAAAAGATAAAAAGAACGACCCAGCGCACACAACCCGAGAAAACAAAAACAAACAATCAAACAAACAAGAATGAGCCATTGCTATGCTTCTGCGCTTTTATTTTTTTTCCCCTTCGTTTTTTTTCTCTCTTTTTTCTAAGGGGCGAACATCATTGATAAATAATAAATTCTGTAAGAATCTAAACACCCACACACAGCAGAAGAAAATCCCACGATGAATGAAAACAATGAAAAAATATAAAAAAAAATGCCAGACCATACGGCGCCGTGCATGTATTGCTTTTTATTATTTTTGCTATTGCTCATAAAATGCTGACTTTTTGTTGCTTCCATACCGCTTGTATACATACGTGCATACT